>JAAAKG020049770.1:0-18446 GCA_010014905.2 Druon quercuslanigerum
AAGAATGAACCTTTATGTATACATAGTATTGAAAAAAATAGTAATGCCTAACTATGGATGGAAAACATTAGATAGTTGTATAAGCTTTTTATTGCGAACAAAATTCAACTCTTACTAGAGATTATTTTCTACAGAAAAAAGCTAGTCTCATTTTGAGCCGAATATTCGCTATTTTAAACACTAGAAAATCAAGCAAAAGCGGTTTTCCATTAAGACTTTACTATAAATTTTCAAATTAATTCTAAGCAACATAAAAACTATCAATGTAAGTTGTGAGCTACTGTTTTAATATTATAAACTCTTGTGCATCTATATTTTAAGATAAAAACTTAGAATGTAAAATAATATCAACTGCATTTAAGAAGTCAAAAAAACTTCTTCCAAATGTGAGGCCCAGTTTAAGGTTTGAAACGTCAAAATATGATGATGAAGTTTCACATGAAAAACCATTGACAATTTACATTGAAGTCTAAATTTCAAACTCTTCATAAAATTTAGGCTAAATATAATACTTTCAAAAAAAAAAAAAGAG
This sequence comes from Druon quercuslanigerum, assembly GCA_010014905.2. NCBI lineage: Eukaryota > Metazoa > Arthropoda > Insecta > Hymenoptera > Cynipidae > Druon > Druon quercuslanigerum. The sequence continues at coordinate 533 of JAAAKG020049770.1, forward strand.
ATGCATACAAAATAAGAACAGCTTTTTACTTCATTAAAAGAATATAAGTCTTGAAATTTCGAAATTATTTATTAATTTTAATATTTTAAATTATTTTTTGCTTAACTCCTGCATTTTAGCACACAAGGTCCTAAGTTTTCGGGACAGGGCAGAATCCGAAAACCTTTGCAATTTTAGGGAAACGCTCCAAGAGTCAGTCTTTTTTAAATTTCTCGCAAAACTAAAAAAAGGTTAGATTGCAGAAGAGGGGCGTCACATATATTATGGCTGAAATTTTTTTTTCGCCAAAGAATTATTAGAATCCGTAACTCAACAATAAGTGAAGTCATTTGATAAGGCAAAAGTTAAAAATCTATTTTTACTTTTGTTACTGCGATCTCTTAAATATTGGCCTGTTACGATATCAGAATAATTATATTTAACGATACGTGAGAAAGGGGTAGGGATTTGATCAAAATTATTTATTACAATTATATTATAATAAAAGTAATTAATACATATAATATATTAATAATTATATAGAGCCTCGGTAGCTCAGTTGGTTAGACGCTCGGACTTCACCTAAGAGGTCCGAGGTTCGATCCCTGAGCCGGTACCCCTGGAAATTTTTCTATGTACCTTTACCGAGGTTCTGGTGGTTCAAAACCCACCTTAAGCTGTATGCCCCCCTCTTATCGTGCACTTGACTGCATCACAGTCCGTCAATGATGGGATAAAAACCAGGCTTTGTCTAATATGTCGGGGCACACTGCTCTGATCAGGTCACCTGATTGCATTATAAAAATGCATCCGTGACTGATGTCATGTGTATAGGGGAGAGCGGGATCCAAAGTAACATTTTTGAAATTTGTGTTTACTGTGAAAATTCTAATAAATTTCGAGTAAAAGATCTTACGTAGACAGGTAGCCATTAAAAAGCTATTAGCGATTTTTAGATACAAGATTTTTGTTAATTTCGACCCAGAGCTGAAGTCGGTTGTAACATATAGTGGGGTCGAAAGTAACAGCACAAATACTTAGCGAAAAATTGAAAAAAATGGAAATGTATTTATCAAACATTTATTGTTAAGACAATAAGCAAGTGACAAGTGCTAACATTTTATAATTCCGAAGAAATGAACATCTTTCCCATTAACAAATGTGACACAAATCATTATTTTCTCCTACGTTCATTCCTTGTGAACCCATTCCTTACAACTATTGCATTGCACCCACTCTTTAATATACTAGATTGTCTTCTTGAAAATAGTTCCAGACACACTTAACAAAATTATTCTTCCTCATCGATGGAATAATCCGACTTCTTCTTGGTGCTTTATTCTTCGAGAATTTAGGCGTCATCAGTTTTCTCTCAGATTTATTTCTATTTTTATACTCCTCTTCTATTGCAATCTTTTCACGTGAATAAATTAAGATGGCAGACTTCCTTCTTTTTCTTTCTCTATTTGTAGGAAGTGTAGGTCCTGCCTTCGGAAAGGACCGAAGCAATGCAGGTGAAAATTGTTGTAAACCACTTGGCCCTGGCGTGTCTGACTGATGCAGTGTTTCCATTTAAGAAAGTGCAGGTTCTTGATAATTCGCAAAATTCGTAATATCTGAAGAATTCCTTTCTTGGATTCTCGGAAACTGAAACCCTGCGATTATGTTTGCGGGAGTGATTGGAAGCGGAACAACTTCATTTACAATGCTCAGAAGATTAGAGATTGTCATGGTTTTGCCTGGATTGTTTCGCATCCAGCTGTCTGATGCCACATTTATCATTCGCTTGAAAGGCCCATAAACAGCCCTGTTGAATGGTTGCAACTTGTGTGTAAAGTATGGTGGAAAAGACAGCAACACAATCCCATAATTTTTGCAAAAGTCCACACATTCCAAAAATATGTGCGATTCGTGATTATCTAGCAATAGTAAGCATTTTTTATCCTGAGTCGGCCTAGAATTTTGTTTGAAATTCTATAAAAACAACAGGAATTCGTTAATTTGCATACACCCGCTTGCATTTCCGGCACCTCCACTGCCTATGGGGCCATCACATATGAAATGGTCTTTGTACTTTTTCCGAGGAAAAACGAAAAACGGGGGTGTGCTCCATCCTTCAGCTACGATTGCAAGAGCCCCTCGCTCCGCTGATGTAAGGGCACCGACTTGCTTTATATCCTTCTAGGCAACAATTTCAGATGTTTCTTATACTGTTGTTATGCCTGGTCCGTCCATACTCCATATATCTTTGGGTTTAAATTTATATCTATCCATGACTATTTCTAAATTGACATAACAATTATTGACATTTGTCTTATTAAAACTTGTTGCGCGATAAAAGACTTGTGACTTGTGGTAATCTAATAGACAGATTCGGGTGCCGCTTTATGAATCAAGTTAACCAGTCAGCACCGAATATTCTTTTCTCAGACCAAGACAAAGGCATCTGCTTATTATATTTTACGGCCAATTGAAATGCCCACTTACGAACCTCCTTTAGTCGAAAACCATAATAAATGTGGAAGGCTTTAATTAGATACTCCGTTAATATTTTTTCTTCATAATCCGTGAAAACTCGCGTTGAGCTCTGATAGCCTACTGAGGACAGACAAAAAGAATCAACTATATGCTGAGCTTTTGGCTGAACTATTGGCTCGGCTTGGGCTGATCTGTCGGTTGAGGTGTAGACTGAGCAGACAGAGTTATATGTTCAAATACAGGCAGATCGGTAGCCTGAGCAGTCAACGCGGCTATCTGAGCTTTTCGTTTTTTCAAATACCTGTATAGAATGACGTGACATAAATTATATATTTTCGCCGATGCTCTCATACTCAGCTTATTGTTTAAATGATCCTGGGCAGCATGTCCATACTGCGATTGGTCCGCAAGACCTCTACTGGTTTTCCTAGGCTTCCGTTTGTTGCTATCGGCGCAGTCCACTTTACCAGATATTTCCAATTGAAAATTTCAGTAAACAATTGCTTCACAATTTGTTTCAAGGGCGAAATAATATGCTCAACCCTTACCGCTAGGTGTATTCATAAGATTTTTAAAGCAGTTTTTCTCTGTAATTCTGTATATATATATTTACTTCTTTCACATAAAATACAGGACGATTTGTTTGTTTCTTCATGAAAAATAATTATTTGAAAACAATTTTAATTCCTATTTTTCGTTCCTGAGATATCATGAAAAATGACTCTTTTCAATCTCCGAAAACTTATGCTTACCCGAGTAAAAATAATTCGTCTTTTCCGAGTAAACATATTTTGTTTTGAGGTTCGCCTAAGCTCGCCTGGGGTTAGTTTCCAAAACGGTTATGTATCGCTGGCGGGCGAGGGCGGGACTTTGGAATTGAAGATGTAAGTCTTGAGTTTATAACTTAAGGTTAACAGCGGATTTTGAAGACAAGCCCAGGTCGACTTTTCTTATAACGAGATTTTTTTTAAAGAAAATTATATTGCCAATGTATAGTTTTAAGATTTGCCAGTATTAAAATTACAAAAACTTTCGTTTGTACATTTTATTTTCCATAAATAAATAAAACCATGACGAAGTCAGTTACATTAAGTCAAGAAAATGCGATTAAAGTCACACGATTTTCTAAATTAACATTACATTGACTTCAGCGGACTTCGCAGTGAATAGTCCCTCGAATTTTCCCCCCACCCCTCGCCTAATAATCTTTTATATTGTTCGGAAAATTTACCGAAAAAAGGCAAAATAGCTGTTTTTTATCAAATTCATACTGAAAATGTGATTTTGTGGAATTCTTTCAACGTAAATTATTTTTAAATGATAAGTGACGAGTTTCCAAGTTTTTTATAATACTTTTGAATCGATGAATGCCAAAGTTAATACTTCTTGTTAAAAATATTTTGTAAACAATCTTTTCTCCCTAAAATTGTAAGGAGTTATTATTTTCTGAAATTAATGGCACATGACGATTTTTTAGAAGAGTACATTTTTTAAGGATATTTGATAATTATTAAATCGGTTTTTATATGTTTGAAAAATTGTTTCCTCAGGAAAGCGTGTGAAGTTTTTTTTTGTCATTAATTACACAATTAACGAATTTTGATAGTAAAATATTTTTAAAGGATATTTTGTAATTATTTATTATTATTTGGTATTTTTAATACATATATTGTAATAATAATACCATATATTGTTTGAATAATAATAATTTGCTAAAACAATGATATTCAATTGCTCTAAGTGAATTATTTTCTTTTTTTCTGTAAATAATCGCCATAGATTAATGAAATCTATGAATTGAAAATAATTTGTTAATAACGGATCAAAGCTTTTTTTTTAAATACTCATGAAGAACCGTACTTTAACGTAGAGGTGCACGTTTTTTGAATTTGTTATTTAATAATTTGTTATTTAACTTAAAATTTGCAATTGGTTATATTTGCGATATTTACTTAGCCCCGTTCATCGATATTTCTTTACAAAGGTGTAGAATTAGTAAAGTTGCTTTTTTTTAAATAAAAATGTAACCACCTACCAAACAACAAGGTTGCAGCAATGAAAGAGGTTTTTTTCTACTTGTTTTTAAACATATTTTTTATTTTTAATTTCACCTTATTCTGATCTACTTATGATTTTATAAGATATATAATATAATAAATGCTAAAATAAGTGAATTTCATTGTATAATTTGTTTATAACAATGATAAATGTTGTTGGATGAAAGTCAGTTGTGCACAAATTCTATTCTTTAGATGAAAAGAAATGATTCCGCATAAAAGACCAATTTTCTATGCATATAAATGCAAAATAAGTGAATTTGTTTAAAAAAATTATTTATAACAATTAAAAATGTTTCATGGAACTCTAATGTGTAATATTCTTGTTCTTCAGATGAAAATAAATGATTACACATAAAAGAAAATTTTTCGAAGCATAGATATGCCAAATAAGTGAATTTGTTTATAAAAATTATTTATAACAATTAAAAATGTTTCATGGAACTCTAATGTATAATATTCTTGTTCTTCAGATGAAAATAAATGATTACACAGAAAAGAAAATTTTTCGAAGCATAGATATGCAAAAAAAGTGAATTTGTTTATAAAAATGGTTTAAACTATTATCTATGACTGTTATTTGGTGCTTCTTCGCAATTAAAAATTTATTTTTCACATTTTTATAACAAAATTGATGTAAGTATTTATGTAAGCTGGACTTAAAAAACGTCTTGGCTATGTCTTGGTTATGTCTTTGATGAAGATTTAACCAATTTAAATTATTTTTACTCGGGATAGAGAAATATGAAAGTTTTTAGAAAAACTGAAAAGAACCATTTTCCGACATAACATTTTTTCTTTGTGGCGAAATTTTTTTTATTTGTAGAGAGTATATTACCCAATATGCACTCGAAACTAGAGCGAACTTTTATATTTTAATTAGCCGTTTTTTCGACGTGAAGACTGGACTAGTGGTAGTTTCCCTGAAAATATTTCACTAAAAAAATATTCCTTTTCTACATTCTCGTAGGCTGCAAATTTTCATGCAAGCTAAAAATGAACATTTATTTTTTTTTAATCCCTTCTTATTAGCTGATATAAATGAAGGTGCATTTTCAGAACTCACATGTCAAAACTACTGTTTTTATTATTTATTTATGCAAAATGTACTGTTAAATTTGCTACAATATAATTTTGGAAAATCAGCCGGTACTTTTCTAGAAAAATTGAATTAATTATATTGAGAAACAGTATCTTGAGCAATGAGTGCGGGAAGTTTTCGATTGCTTACGAGTGCATCGCACGAAATATTACTAACTATTTTTTTTAAGTGCATAACAAAGGTTGATGGGGCCAAAGGGTTCGGGGCCTGAGCTCCCAGAAAAATAATAAATACTCGGTATTCCTCGATTATTTTTTTTAATTGAAAAAATAGAGATATCCAGAGACATCTACGAAACGAAGTTTTAACACACTGCGATAATAATTTCGCCGGGAATTGAGTATTTTGCGGTTGCTCAAGAGACGTTCAAAGCAGCATTTCTTACGCACGTACATATAAAACAAAAGTCATGTTGCTTTCAGATATCGCATAACAAGAGTCAAACAAACTGATTGCCAACACGGAATACTAAAAGGAGACCCGACCAAAGGACCGCCGGATTGTCTGGACAAGTGTAAATCGACACAAAAAGGTAGTCAGGATTTTTATCGAGTAATGTGAAATTTCAAGTAAACTAAAAATATATATAATTGTGACATCGAAGCTTGAACTATGTAGATGTTATTCTATTTAAAAGAGGAAAATAAAACGCGACTTTAAAACTATAACATGTTCTGTTTTTACAAAAAGTGTCGTATTAACAATATTGTTGTCATAAAGTATGTTTTGAGTCATATTTTCCATGTGTAATAATAATTTGAATTTGTTATTATAGTTTTTATTTATTTATTTCTTAATAAAGATTATTTAAAACTATGATCGACTGTCCCGGAGAAAATATTCTGAATTTTAAAACTTCTAAGAACAGTGTGTATAACAACAGGATTTTACGTCACTAGAATGTATGCTCTTTGTTACATAAAGGTACATACGACACTTTAGTTTATTACAATATAATCGATGCACTCTGCTTTCGGAAATCTTAAAGTAAAGACTATTTTTTTGGGACAGTTGTATTATTGTATGGACCCTGCTAGTACCCAACTAGACCCCGACTAATTAACCGTAACAGAAAAGCAAAATGCTTAATACAGGCCCTTATGTAGTAATTTTTTCCATGGAAATACGCTTTACATACTTCTTTTTATATACTTTTTTGACCGTGATAAGTTCACTAATTAAGATTTTTTTGAAGCGGAAGAGCTGCAGTGCGCCAGTACTCAGTCGATTATATTGCGCAGCATTCCAATTGTAAACGGTTCAAACGGCTCCCATTTGCGCAGTTGAAAAAGTCGCGTGCTGTTAGCGCTTTATGCATGCCAGTGTCTTTCCAGTGTTTTTGTTGATATACGACAATTTGACAACTGAAAATCAATATAATCGAATAAGAAAACTCGAAGTGGGAAGCACACGCGAAGGAGCACTACGGCAAGCTCGCCTCAAGCAGCAGTGGGTCTCCGATGCCTACTGAAGCCGATGCGACTGATCGGATTATTTCGTGCGATCCAAAGTTGAAAACAGCGTTATCTGATACGAGAATATATATATTGCGAAGTTATCGGAGCAATGTTAATACAAGAAAGCTGTGAATATCAATTCATTTTATTCAAAAATGTTATACTACGGTTTAAAATTAATTATTTACTGTAATATTTCTACCAATAGGCCCTTAGACAAAAAAACCAAAGAAGAAGTATCTGATAGACAGAAAGAGAGAGAGAGAGAGAAAGAGAGAGAGAAAGAGAGAGAGAGAGAGAGAGAGAGAGAGTGAGCTATGTTCGAGTTTAACTGTGAGTAAATTTTTGAACAAACGACGCAATGCACGAAAAAAATTCAACAACAAAAGTTATACGTCTAAATAAGATCTATAAGTTGGCTCTCAATAATTCCCGGATAACACACAAAGTTTTATCAAGAAATAAAATAATCATTCTTTCTTAAAACTGACACAAGGTTCGGAAAAAAATTTATATAAAAAATTTTTCGCACTAAAAAATATCTACGAATTTGTTATAAACTTTTGCTTTAAGAATACATTCTAAATAAAAAAATTAAACTTGTGGAAAAAACGAAGCTAGTTACAACAACTTTTTATTAAAACAAATTTTTCGCCTAAATTGTATCCACGCAGTTTCATAGAACCACTTTACGCTAGGATGCGTATTTTGGTTTATATCGTAAAAATAACATTGGAAAAAACAAATTAAATGTATGGAAAAACGATACAAGTTGTAGTAAAATTTTTAATAACAAAATTGTTCTTTTTAAGGAATGCCCATTTCTTTAACACCAAAAACAAAACAATATAAAATACGTCTAGTTTAATGCCACTGAATATTATGAATTGTAATAATATACTTTTACTAAAATAATATACATTTTCAGGGTAGCTGGGAATAAAATTTAATGCAAAATAAAGAACAAATATTGAAGTATTCATGATAAATAAAATTTTTACGTCATTTTGCTATCTGAATAAGGAATGCCAGGCCGAGGTGCAGAGATAAATGTAATATACATTTGACAAAATAGTGTTGAACATAATGTAGAAAAGTTCGCATTTTGGACCAGCGGTTTAGCTAGGATTTTTTCGGGGGGGGGGGGGTCAGAGAGGGCTTCGGGTTTATGCATAGACAAAATGTGGTTCCAAATGGAATTCCAATGTCACATTATTATTACATATTTGAAGACATGTGTTAAATACCTAAAAAAATTATAAGAATTAAAAAAAAATAAACGTTGACTTTTTTACTATTTGCAATTGAAGAATTTTCAATTCCGAATCTGTGAAATTAAATAAATTTCAATTTTAAATCTTCAAAATTGAATTATTCCAAATAAGTCACAGTTGAATAATTTTCTATAATATACATTAAATATTGAAGAAAATTTAATTGCAAATATTGGAAATTGAAGAACTTTAAATTGCAAATCATTAAAATTGAAGGAAATTTCAATCATAAATCTTGAGATTTCAACTATTAAAAAAATTGCAAAATTATTATTTTTAATGATTCGCTTCGTTGAACTTGTCTACTCAAAACCCAGTATAATATTTATGTTTAAATAGACAAAATTTTTCTTCATTATTTAAAATTTTAAATTACTGCAAATATTTTGTTTCATCTGTGGAAAAGAAAATTACATGAATTTTCTAAGAATTGGTCAATATAAATCTATATGAAATTTAATATGCAGTTTCTGCATGCATTTTCATATACCAAGCTTTCAGATTTAATATAGACATATATATAAAATGTATATTAAAATTGCAAACATTTTTAACAGTATACAGTAAGGTAGTTTCCTCTTTTATATACAAAATAATAAATAATTCCTTTAAGGAAATTATTTTTATTGGTTTCAATAGATTAGTAAGAGTAAGGAGAGCCTGTGTTAATGAAAATACATTTTTAAATACATTTTTGACAAATAGCATGTGAACTTCAATCACGGGAAGTTTTACATGCAACAAAATTTAACGTTAATTTTTTCTGGGAAGGGTGCGTAGTCAAGATCCGCTTTACAGATGGTGTTGTAAAACGCAGCGTCTCGTTTGCAGTCAAAATAGTCTCGCAACTTTATCACTTATGACTTGCAAAGTTTTTTGACATCTACAATGCCCCTACTCCGCAAATGTCGTGGTTGAACTACCCTTTCAATTGCTGAATTAATGTGGTGCATTCAGTGCTTCGTCATTTCTAGGCAGACAATTCTGTTTAACTTTTCAAGGTCAGCGTTAGAGCATTTGATGAGCCCGAAGGAGTACGTGAGGACGAGGATGGCCTAGGTGTTGATATAATTGTAAAACTGCTTTGCGACATCGATCACTTGCTGCAGTTTTTGAGCTGAACTAGCGTATAGCTTCAGGTCATCCATATGTAGAATATGAGTCACTTGATGAACATCCTCATAATCATGTATTCTGATCACATGAGGCATCTGCTGCCCAACGGAAAACCCTAGTAAGGGACTTTTGTCATATAGGTTATTTTCTCATGCGCATTTATCAAAAAATAGCCTCTGTGGCAAATGTCACTTACTAGGTTTATTTTTTGGACAGCAGACATGCTGTTTATTGTCTTACTAAATGGGTTTAACGTTAAGCAGAACCATAGTGCACTGAAGGTGCCTACTTTAAATATACCCGACGTAATGCGTATTGATCTAGTTATCCTTGGTTGTCCATGATTAAAATACTTAATTCTCATACCCCAAAGCGTCATCACACGACTTAGAAAGTCAATGATGCGAGGGCAGATTTTGTAAAGATTTAGGGCTACAAGCAAATAGTCATGCGGCACGGAAGGAAACGCTTGCTTGAAGTCAATGTATGCCATGTGCGAATTCTTTTGATGCTTACGAGCTTAAGTCATGGCAACAGCATCTATAGTGACTAGATATTTACTGCCTCGCGAGTTTTTACAACATCCTTTTTGTTCTTTTGTAAGGATGCCATTCTTGTCGCAATGAGAATATAGCTTATTTGCAATGATAGCTGTAAGACATTTATAAATTGTTGGAAGACAAGCTATCGGTCGATATTTAGATGGATTTTGAGCATCTCGTTTTTTAGGTAACATATACGTAGTACCCTGGAGAATATGTCCTGGCACCAGATTTGGGTGTTGGGTGATCTTCCGAAAATACCTTTCCAACGCATGATACACTCTGGTCAGGTGCTTGTACCAGAAGTTGCGCACCATATCCGGACCTGGAGCTTTCCAATTACTTGGCCTTTTCAAAACTGCTAGAACATCAAATTCTGTGATGTTTGTTAGCTGCATTCCAGAGCTATGCCTTCCCATTGATGGACTTCGGCATCTTGCTGTTTATTTTGCTTTAAACTCAATTCACGATAGAACCTTCTTTCATCTGTCTGAACGGTTGGATTTTGTTGCCTTCGTGCACTACTTTTCTTGTATCAACGCAGTCTGGCAATTAGAACATCAAGTCTCTGCCACTGGGAGTTTACAATCTAATCCAATATGGATGGCGTTAATGTCTCGATTTTCCGAGGGTGGATGATTTTAGTAACACGCTTTATCTGCTTTCTGGTTCTATTTCCTTCTTATATATCCGTATGTGGCTCTAGTGGATCCGGCACATGATGTTCATTATCCCTAGCAACTATGTCTCCAGCTTCAATAAAGTATTCGTTGTTAACATCTTTCAAGGGGAGTTCATCAAAAGGAAGCTGCTGTGCCACTTCTATTTTGATAGCAGCTATTTCAACAGTCGAAAGCAATCTGTTTACAGATATTGAGTGATTTTGATCTGCCAGATTCCGCTCATTGATTCTTGTGCATAGCTAAGAATATTTAAGTAAGAAGATTCTATGGTGTTCTCTTCTCAAACTTTGCCTATATTTATCTGCCAAAAAATAAAGACGCTTAACATCTCTGTTCATATGATATATCCATTTCAATCGCCTGTTTGGTTGCTGAATCTTTGCTTCTACCTCTGGATGCTTAAAGCCAGCCACCTCTGGAGGATGTGGTGGTATTGAGTCATCAAAAGTTTGAGGAAGAACATCAATTGCCCCCGCTTGGCGGCGTGACGCGGCCTGCTCTAATATTGATGTTCATTGCCGTCGTTTTTCCACGCCAAATTAACCTGTTGTTTAATCTCCACTGCTCGATCTTCTGCGATGTGAAGAGTGTTCCTGATGTCCTTCACCTTAGCAATACGATCTCTCAGTGGGACTCTCTTTACATTAGGATACTTTGCAGCAAATTCCGTTCTTAAATTGTATCTTCTTTCCATTTTCATTCCCAAATTCGAACTTTTGTAATAGAGACGCACCAAATTCACTTTCATTGCGGTGTCCCACTTAATGCTCTCCCACGGTATTTCTATCGAGGTGTTTGGCTGCAAATAGTCAACTCTAGTCAAAGCATCCTCAGCAGGTACAGTTGATTTTCCACGGCTTACCGTTTGTCGCAGATGTACTTGCTGGCGAGCTGCTTGATTAGTGAGATCTGCCTAACCATTTCGCAGTTCGCCATCACCACCGCTCCGCATGCTGTGGCCCCAGCGGCGGCTCCAGAGGCGCCCCGACCATCATCGGGAAGAGAAAAACGTTTCAAAATCTTTAAAATACTCTCCATTATTATTTATGGGTTTTGGTATGCTTCTAAGTCCCTCTCTTCTTTGTTATCTGCCTGTCTGGCATGGGAAACCCTGTCAGTAGCAGTGGTACCGCCAACATAGCCGTTAAAGTCGTGAGGGGAAATCTCAAGCTCTACCGCTAAAAACGATGGTGAAAGAAAAAATTTCTTCATTTTGGGAATATAGAAAATTATTAGTGTAAGAGTTATTTATTTATTCACACTTCGAATAATACACCGATACAAAATACTTAGGACATCGTTACGCCATGAAGGATACGCAGGAACTGACGCGTATGTCGTTTTACAAAGAGAGCTTCGATTTAGAGGCACCACTATCGCTATTTATAAGGCCTACATAAGTACTACATTTATTCGTCTTGACAAGAACAATCGCTTGATCTATTTAACAGACTGACGTGAACAAATAAAATTATGATATACATAGATTTGAGAATTAGAAGTTTATAAGAGAAAAAAGTTCTCAATTTTTAAAATACATCAATATTATATGTATCAAGTTTATTCTTTTTGATGAAATGAATCTATTGAACAATAAGCAATAATAAATAAGTTCAATAACAAATAATAAAAAAGGACATGCGAAATACCCTTTTTCATCTCCTCGGTCTACTTTTAAAATAAAAATCCAGCTTTCCATCCCCCTGGACTTCGTTTTCAATCCAAATCTCCTTTTCCATAAACACGGTAAATACAAAACAATCTTCTCTGAGGAAGCACAATGCTCTTGAAATGACCCCAACCAAAGATTACACAGGCTAACATAAATTAACTATTTTTACTCAAAGGCAAGGATAGGTGACCCAGAAGAATTTTGATGTCCTAGAAACGAAAGCGTTGTTGAAATTTTCCCTAAACGACAGGATTTCGAGATATCCTAACCCAAAAGTGAACAAATGCTTCTTTTTCAGTAATACTTAAAATAATATTAGCAGAGATTTTTTCCCAATAACCCTCCATCTACAGACAGGGTTTTTTAAGGCAAGAGCAATTTTTTTTAAACTGTCACATCTCGTCTACGAAAAAACATTATTATGAAAATATTTTTCAACAATTAAAACTAAAAACAAATGGATCACACAGAAGATGCTTTCAGAAGTTTTTTGAAATTCAGAAACTGTTAAAAAGAACTGACTCGACTTCAAAGACCCTGTCTGTTAACGAAAGGTGCGAAATAGATTTAGTGTAATTATTGTTTTTTCTTAATTAATTGAAAATATTATGCCTATTATGCACCTGGGGAGGAGCAAACCGCCACCGTGAGCAAACCGATGATAAAACGAATATCGGCACTATCTGTTCACTATAGTACACTTCCGGTGGCAGTTTGCTCCTTTCGAGGGGCATAAAATGCATCATATTTTTAATTAATTAAGAAAGAACAACAAGAAGACCATTGTTAGAAAACCCCCCTCCATGAGGGATTGCATTTAGCCCTTTAGATTATGTGGTTAGAATATGACATCAAACAAGTCATAATCGTAGGAGACAAGTTATTATTTGTAATAGATCGACTAAAATTCAAGACCTAGGAAGCTTTTTAAAACTGCGTACGTCTTTGTTGTTCAAAAATTTTATCATTTGATTGAGAAGTTATGTGTTTGGGTAGAAAATTCAATTATTTATGCATAAATGAAACTGTATGGTTGATAATTAATTTTGGTTGTTATTAAAAATTCCATTACTCTACTTGTTACTCAACTGTTTTGTAACAAAAACTCATATTTTCGGCTTGAAAATTAAAGTATTTGATTCAAAATGCAACTCGTTTTTGGTTTAAGTTCATTCTTAATTGTTCAAAAATTCAATCGTAAGTGAAGTTGCTTTGTTGAAAATTCGTCTTCTTCGATTAGAAATTCATATTTCTTTATTGAAAATTTATCTTCGTTCAGTAGAAAAGTTGCTGATTAAAAAGAATGGTCTTGAAAAAAACTGCCAACTAAACGCATCTGTGTTTGGTTAAATTTAATTCTTTTCTACTTAAAAATTTGAGAGTTCAGTTAAAAATTTGCCTTCGAAGGTGGAAATTGTAACTATGTTATTGAAAATTTGTCTCCTTTGCGTAAAGATTTAACTTTTTGTAAAAAAATATTCTTTCCTGATATAAAATATAATTTTTTATATGTTAGAAATTCAAAATGAAATAAAATGAAATAACCATTTGTTACAGATGTAAAAAACGAACCATTTAATTTGTTATTGGCCTAATATTTTTGAAGAAAAAAGAGCCATAATTAAAATAATTCTACATTCTTTGCGAAGACAAGTGATCTTTGAAATCCATAAAATCTTTATGAAATCTTTGAAACCTTTTGAAATCTTTGTAAATTCGTTGAAATCTCTTGAAGTACTTAAAACCTGTGTGAAATTTTGAAATTTCTATGAAATCTTTTGGAATTGCTTTAATATTTGTTTGTACTAATTACTCATTTGATATAGTGATTCACAAATTTCTCAACTGAAGATCACAATTTATGTTAGCGTCTATAATATAAAATAAAATACCTCTTATCTCTTTTCACTTTCTCATTCACTATATTAATTTGTAGAATATTTTTATTAATTTACGTTTTTCAATCTATTATTTTCTATGATTGCTTTTATATTACGTGATAATATCCTTATGAATTATTATTATTCTGCGTTTTAATACATTAAATGACGACCTTTCGTATTGAATATACCAAATATTGTTCTCGAGATATTAAGTTTTCATATTCTAATTGTAAAGTTTCGTAAGTACGCTAACAATAATTTTTATTGTTACACGATTTCCGCAAATTGAAATCGACTATATCAATTATTAATATTGTAATGGCAAGTGTTGACATAAAATTTCTTTCAGTGCAGGTGGACTGGTCTTAGGACAAGAAGTCTAATTCTTGATAAATATACTGAATTTCTTCTAACGAAACATATACTACCAATGTATAGCTTTAACCTGTGCCAGTGTCGAAATTACAAAAGTTTCTGTTTGTATATTGCATTGTACTCCAACCTCTATAAAATATGGATTTCACCGGCAGGGTCTGCTATTTCTTGGAATCAGGTAGATAGGCGAAAAAAAAGGTTGACATCTGTTTAGTATTATAACTTTACAACCGACAAACTTTACAAACATAAAAAGATTACATGCATCATTTTCTACAAGTATTTAGTGAGCTGGTGAATATAAGAAGAAGTGGACAACATTCTTGGAATCGCTATAAAAAACAAATAATTATTGAAGTTAATAGTACATTGTGCACGAAGGGTTGTAAGAGTGTCTTTATAGCCGTGAGTGATGTTTGCAGAACTTATATAGACGTATGACTCATGATGCACATGATAATTTATGCAACAAATTTCCTTTATAGTTTTTAGAGCAATTGTGAATTCAGCGGTTTAAGGCGGAGTAATAGGGGGCTCGGGGTTCAAGGCGCAACCCTTTCGGGGGAACAGGGGACGAAGCCCTGGTCGGATGGTTCGGAGACGGAATTTTAGGAGACTACCTTTCATAAGCGCAGGTTATATCTGTCAAAATTAACAACGTCTAAACCAAACGACGGACAAAAATCCTACATAAACGGTCAAGCAAAAAAGCCATGGAAGAGTTACTCAAAAAATATTATTTTCCTAAAGATTTCGAAGCAATTCGTCCGCCGACTATTAATCCAGAGTTTAAAAATACGATTGATGAATCAGGTACCAAGAAACATGGGTTTCAAGATGTTGCTCAGAATAAGTTAGGTACGTCGATATACGCTATCGGTCTCGCCCTAACGACGTTGCTTAATGAGGGGGGGGGGGGGTAATTCCACTCTTATGTCGTATTTAAGTGACGCAGGAAGATTATTGCCTGATGTTCACTGCAACATTTCGGCGATGAAGCGTGCTTTTATTACACCTAAGGTAAACCAAATGGTAAGGATTATTACTGAAGAATTGCCAATCGACAAATTTCTTTTCGGAGAGGATTTTTCTATGCGTATGAAGGCCACACAGGAAGTACAAAAAAGTAAAGAATTGGTGAAATCGTCTCGTGCTAATAAGTCCGAAACGACATTTTTTCTTCAAAAGAGTTTTTCTAATTCTAGCTATAAACCATCTTTATGTTGGTGTAATTGTTACAGGTTACAAGTTACAGGAATCAGAACCGAGTAGATGATACAGAGGGACCCATCAATATCGTCGTCGATATTAAAGGTAAGTGGAACAGCTC
The DNA here is from genome assembly GCA_010014905.2 of Druon quercuslanigerum. Taxonomy (NCBI): domain Eukaryota; kingdom Metazoa; phylum Arthropoda; class Insecta; order Hymenoptera; family Cynipidae; genus Druon; species Druon quercuslanigerum. The sequence goes on from JAAAKG020049770.1 coordinate 16,481, forward strand.
GGCGAATCAAATCTGTTCAGGACGCGTGGAAAGGGTTGACTAGTGATAATCTTAGCCTTGAATATGAAACAGGTTATAAAATATCATTTTTAAGAAAGGTTTTCAAAGAAATGAACCTGTCACTGTAATGACAGAATCTGAGTTACAACAATACAAGTTAGCTATTAACGAACTCATCGCCAAGGGCAGTATCAAGGAATGTCAACCCTCCAAACAGTAATTACCGTCTATTAAATGCCTTAAAGAAACTTATAAAAATGGATAGAAGGATATATAGAACCATGTAGAGCCATATAGAATATATGAAAATTTCTATTTGACTCTATGTGGTCCAATATATCCTTTTTGTCCATTTCTATAGGCTTCTATAATTAACCTTCTATATTAACCTCGAATTGTTACATGGCTTCTATTGACTTAAAAGAGGCTTATGCGAGTATGTTGTTACCGATTGGAAATAAGTTCGAAAAAGTCTGCGTTCTTAATCTTATAAGATAATCTTTTAGTTTAATTGCTTGCCTTTTGACAAATGTGTAAATGTTTTACGTACAACAGAATTGCTGAAATCTCTTTAGGTTTTATTCAATATTGAGAAGTCCTCGTTAAATACTTCACAGCAGTGTAAATTTTTAGGGCTGCTTTATAATCGCCAAGAATTCATAGTGGATTTGCCACAGGAAAAAAGATAAAGATACTAAACTTAGCTAAAAACTTTCGATTCAAGAACGAATGTATAATAAGAAATTCCGCTCAGCGTTTTGGGATTTTGGTTTCGGCATTTCCTGGGGTAAAATATGGTTGACTTTGAACAAAACCATTGGAACGACAAAAATTTTTATCTTTAAAAATCTTTCATGAAAATTTTGACGATAGAATGCAAATATCCAACAATGTAAGAAACGATTTAGATTGGTTCATTAAGAATGTCTCGACAATCAGTAATCCTATTCGAAATTCAAGTTTTCAGATAAAAATATTCGCAGATGCTTCTCTAACTGAATAGGGTGCATATTGAAATAATCAAAAGACACATGGTTTATTGAATGGAGAGGATCAAATGTAGCGTATGAATTTGCTGGAATTAAAGACGACAAATTGAAGACCTCAGACAAATATTCTTGCCAGATTCTTCTTAGAGTATATAATACAACTGCAATAACATATATTTGGGTGGGGTGCAATACCAAAAACTAACTAAGATGGCAATAATTATATAGAAGTGGTGCGAAAAAAGAAATTTGTGGTTCTTTGTTTCATACTCGTACATTATGTCCAAGTATAATTCAACAGCAGACTACTAATCTAATAATCTAATCTAATCTAATCTACTAATCCAAACTGAATAGGAGATAAAAGATCAGGTTTTTGGTTCAATTAAAGATAAATTTGGTGAATTGGACACTGACTTGTTTGCAACTAATATACATAAAAAATGTGACAAATTCATTTCATGTTATAAAGATCCAGAATCTTTTAGAATCGATGTATTTACTGTATCGTAGTCACAATTTTATTTTTACGCTTTTCTTCCCTTCTCATTCATTTTCCGACCAAATAAGAAAAGTTATAGATGAAAAAGTAGAGGCATTGTTAGTAGTACCTCAGAGAAGTTCATCCGTTGACCAGCAAACTTACCCTGGCGGCAGGCAGGTTATCGGGGAGGCTTTCCGCCACAAACAGGCTCCAGAAGATGCTATACCGCTCATAATTGACTCTACATCAACGATCCAGCAATATAAGAAGACATTACGAGTATGGTGGGACCATTCCACAAAGAAGAAAATCTCACTATTCTAAGCGACTACAGCGGAAATAATGGCATTTTTATCAGTTCTTGTGAACATTGGGTTCTGCGGTACTACTACGGTTATAACCGAGGGGCATTTTACTCCGAGAATCATTGATTCTCACTAATCGGCGTCGATTCAGAATCGACGCCAGTTAAACAAATTACTAAAATAATGTA
>JAAAKG020049781.1:0-18445 GCA_010014905.2 Druon quercuslanigerum
GGAGGTGTGTTAAGGAATAGGAAGAGGGTGAATCAAAAATGTAAACCCTTAGGGGACACATTAGAAGCTTTCCACTATTTATTATTTTTTATTCAAAAATTTACTTTTATATTTTTAGTACAGTATTCAGCTTTTTAGTTAATATTAAAAATTTTTTCTAGCCACGAAATAGTCGAAATTCGAACTATAACTGTGTTAAAAATTCATCATTTTTGGTTGAAGATTCAACTGTTTTGTTGAAAATTAATCTGTTTTGTTTGAAATATCAACGTTTTTGTAAAAAATTCATCTTTTTTGATAGAATATTCGTACTTTTCAATTAAAACTCATTTCTTTTGGTGAACTATTTTTTTTTAATTCCACTTTCTTCAAAAGAATTCGTTGTTTGGTTTGAAAATTAAACTATGGTGTTAGAAATTCATTTGTTTGTTTATTAAAGTCCACTATTTATTATTTAAAAATTCGAAAGTTCGATTACAAATTCAATTATTTTGTTCAAGAATTATCTTTTTTGATCAAAAATTCAACTTTTTTCTTGAAAATTTGTATTTTTGGATAGAAAATTTATCCTTATAGAGTAAAAATTCATCTTTTATGGTACAAGTCACCTTTTTATTCAAAAATTAATTTTTCTGGTTTGAAAATGATCTTTTATTCTGAAAAGTGAACTGTTTTCCAAAAAAATCCTTTTTTTATTTGATTGAAAATTTATTTTTGTTCATTTTTTTTATGAATTGTTTTTCGGATTAATTCAAGTGATTTTGATTTAGAATTTAATTCTTTTTTAGTTGAAATATCAACTATTAAATTTTAAGTTTAGATTTGATCTTTTTGGTTAAAAATTTAACTACTTGGTTAAAAATTGGACTAAGTATTTTGTAAAAAAAATCATTTTCTTTTTCTTAATGCTTCTTCATTTTGGTTAAAAATTTATCTGTTTGGATCAAAATTTAACCATTTTGTTAAAAATTCGTTATTTTTGTTTAAAAATAATTTTTTGTATCTGGAAATGTAACTATTCCATTTTTTCTGGAAAATGTATTTTTTTATTTATAATTATTTTGTTAATTTTGTTAATTAATAATTTTCTTGTTTTTCATTTATTTCGAAATTAAATTAGTTGTTTTAAAATGAATCTACTGGTCAAAAACCTGCCTTTTTAGATAAAAAGGAATTATTTTGCCGAAAATTGAATTTTTTAAAAAATTTGTTTCTTCTTTGATTGAGAATAATTTTGTTTTTGAAACTGAAAATGTAACTATTATTTCATTTAAATATTCCATAATTTTACTACAAATTTAATTATTCAATTTTTATTTAAGATATGATCTTAATTTAGGTAAAAATTCATATTTTTTGGTAGAAATTAATCTTCTTGGTTGAAAGTTAATCTTTTTAATCAAAAATTCAATTATTCTCTTTAAAGATTTATTATTTTATAAAAATGTTACTACTTTTTTAGGGTTAATTTTTTTATGAAAGGTAATTTTTTTGTGGAAAGTAATTTATTACTGAAAATTTAACTTATTCCAATAGAAAATTTCAGAGTTTTAGTTAAAAATTATTCTGTTTGACTAAACATTAATTTTTTAAACTTAAAATCTATTTATTTAAGTTTTTATTGACAATTTCTCTTTTTTAGTAAAAATTAATTGTTTGTTGTTAGTTCAAAGCCTATCCTTTTGATCGAAAATTCATCAATCAGTTTGAAAATTTGACAATTTTCTTTAAAATCGTGTTTTTTAAATATTTTTTTTCAAAATTAATTTTTTTACCTAAAATTCCCATTATTCATTATGCAATTTTTTTTCTGTTTTGTTAAAGTATATTTACATTGAATATCATGAATTAAAATAAATAATTGAGCTTTTAAGCAAATATGAAATGATAAAAATCAACTATTTTAGTAGAAGATTTATCATTTTAGTTAAAAATTCATAAGTTTGGTTAAAAATTCATAAGTTTGGTTAAAAATTATTTCCTTTAATTGAAAATTTGAATGTCCATTTTTGATTGAAAATTAATTTCTTTTTCTTAAAAATTCAACAATTCAGGTGAAAATTGGTCTTTGTTAATTAAAAATTCAACTATTTTGTTGAAAATCCGTATATTTGATTAAAAATCGATTTTCTTTGCATAAAAACATTTATAAATTAAATATTCATCAGTTTAGTTTAAAATTAATCTTTTATGTGGGAAATACAATTGCTTGGATGAAAGTTAAACTATTTTGTTGAAAATTAATTTTGTTGGTTGAATATTCATTTCAATTAAAAATTTATTTATTTGGTTTTAGTGTGAGCTATTTGATTTAAAAAAAATAGCTTTTTCTTTGGACAAAAAGGAATTGTTTTGCCGAAAATGGATTTTTTTTTTAAATTGTTTCTTTTTTGATTGAAAATAATTTTGTTTTTGAAACTGAAAATGTAACGATTATTTCAGTTGAATATTCCACAATTTTGGATAACAATTCATCTCTATATTTCATTAGTTATTTTTTGTCTACAAATTTAATTATTTAATTTTTAGTTAAAAGATGATATTTTTTAGGTGAAAATTCACATTTTTTGGTTTTTAATTAAATTAGTTAAAGATTCATCATTTTATAAAAATGTTACTATTTTTTAAGGGTTAATTTTTTAAAATGAAAATTAGTTTTTTTGTGCAAAGTAATTTATTACAGAAAATTTAATTTATTCCAATTGAAAATACTTCTGTTCGATTGAACATTAATTTTTTGAACTTAAAATCTAATTATTTAAGTTTTGATTGACAATTTCTCTTTTTTAGTAAAACTTAATTGTTTGTTGTTGAAAATTCAACTATTTCAGTTGAAGATACATTTTTTTAATTCAAAATTCATCAATGAGTTTAAAAATTGTACAATTTTCTTGAAAATCGTTTTTTTTCCAAAATTATTTGTTTGAACTAAAAGCGTAACTATTCCCATAATTTATTATGTAATTTTTTTCTATGTTTTTTTAAAAAATATTTACATTGAATGTCATGAATTAAAATAAATATTTGAGTTTTTACGCAAATATGAAATGACCGGGAAAGCTGGGTTTTTTTGAAAGCATCCGCCGAATCGCCACCCTGTTTTAAATAAAAATGTAATTATTTTATTGAAAATTCAACTATTTCTTAAAGAAAAGTAATCTTTTTGGCCCAAAACTCAACGGTTTTATTGAAAATTCTTCATTTTTGAATAGAAAATTCGTACCAAGATTGAAAAGAGTGAAGGTGATGAAAATCTGTGAGACTGAAAAATGTACTAAATTATACGAGTGCGAAATGGATGCACTTTAAGTGGCTTTCGGTGGCAGAAAAACACTTCCGACTTCCTCTCGAATGGCATGCTGTGCCGTACACTTCTGGCAGCCATATGGCACAGAGTGAGGCATCCGCACGTGTTTTCAGCCTTTTGTAGAAATATTGTTATGACCAAACTGGGAACTGACATATGTCCCTCAACTGGATGTCTTTCTTTCTTCTCTATCTCTATTCAATATGCAGGAGAAAAATATGTAGATAGAATCCTTCATTATTTTCCTTTTGCCAAAAACCTTGACGATTTTGCAATAAGCCTCTTTTCTAATTTTGTGTTCACATTGTGGCCTTAGGTCAGGAAAACCTGGAAATAAGGAAAAAGTCAGAGATTTAGAAAAAAATCTTGTAAAATGTATAGAATTTCTATAAAAACTCTATAAGATTTTAAATAATTGATGAGGATAATAATGGTGAAATTTTCAAATTTTCATTTGATTTTTTTTTTTCAACAAATCTTTTAAAAAGACTTTTTTATTGACAATTTTTCGTATTGAAAATTCAGTTGAAATATTTCTAGGTTTACATTCAACTATTTTTTTGAAAATTTTTGGATCAAAATGCAACTATTTGAAATTGTTCTTCTTCCGTAAGTAAGTCTTTTAAGCTGGAAAGTTGAATATTTTATTTGAAAATTTGTCCATGTAGTTAAAAATTCGTTTCTTTATGTTGAGAATGAATTTTTTAAAAGAATATTTTACTTGTAAAATTCATAGAATTTCTATTAAAACTCTTCAAGATTTTAAATAACTGATGAGGATAATAATTACGAAATTTTCAAATTTGCATTCGATTTTTTTGATTCAGTGCATAATATATGCGAGTTTAAAAATCTTATATTAATGGTCAGGGAAATTGAAAATTAGGCAGGTAAAAATTAAGGAATTAAAAAAAAAGTGATGAGGTCACCATGGTATAATATATTTGTCAGTAATTTATTTGCCTTGTATATAAATTTTTATTTGTTTTTCAGTTGCAGTTATTCTATCTTGACAATTGTATTTTTATTTGCTTATTTTATTCTTTATTTGAAAATTCAACAAATTTTTTAAAAAGACATTTTTTTATTGACAATTTTTCGTTTTGAAAATTCAGTTGAAATCATTCTGGGTTGAAAATTTAACTTTTTTACAGAAAATTCATATTTTGGTTTGAAAGTTCAACAAATTGAATACACTTGTTTTTCTTTTTGAACCAAAAAATCTGTATTTTTTAAAAATTTGTCTTTTAAGGTGGAAAGTGAAATATTTTATTTCAAAATTCATCCATGTAGTTAGAAATTCGTTTCCTTTTGTTAAAAATTAATTTTTTTAAATAATATTTGACTTTTTATTTTTAGTTAAAAATGTATTATATTTTAGCATTAAGCTGTTTTTTTATTTAAATTCAAAATATTTTTTAGTTGAAATATATGTGCTATTACTATATTCGTTGAAAATTCATATTTTCTGGTTCAAAATTCAACTTTTTTACAGAAAATTCATATTTTGGTTTAAAAGTTCAACAAATTGGATACACTTGTTTTTCTTTTTCAACTAAAAAATCTTTATTTTTTGAAAATTCGTCTTTTCAGCTGGAAAGTTCAATATTTTATTTGAAAATTCATCCATGTAGTTAAAAATTCGTTTTTTTTGTTGAAAATTATTTTTTAAAAGAATATTTTATTTTTAATTTTTAGTTGAAAATTTATTATCCATTATTATCCATGTATTTTGTGAAAAATACCTCATTTATAGCATAAAATAAATCTCTTTATTTCAAAATTTGTCTTTTTTATTTTAAAATCCATTTTTTTTGTAGACATTTAGTATTTTTTTGTTGACATATGAAGTATTACATTTTTGTTGAGAAATCTTCTTAGGTAGAAAAACCAAATATTTTTTTAGACATTTGTTTATTTTGGTTGAAAGCTCGTCTTTTTTGGTAGAATATTACTTTTCTTTATTGAAAATTTGCCTTTTTGGTTTTAAAATTCCTCTATTGAATAAAAATAAAATAAATAATAAAAAAGTTTATTTGGCTTAAGAATGTAACTATTTGGTTGCAACCACTTTTTCTTGAAGTTAATATTTTTTTTTATAAAAAATTTGACTATTTGGTTGTAAATCCATCTTTGAAGGTTGGAAATTAAATTGTGCTTTAAAGTTCATATATTTGGTTTAAAAATAATCTTTTTTGGTCGAAACTTCACCTCTTTTTGTTTAAATTTTAATCCTTTTTTTGTAAAATTCAAGCGTTTGATTAAAAATGTATCTCTTTTTTTTGTTGAAAATTTGATTATGTTTCAAAAATTCCAGTATCTTGTTTAAAAATTAATCCTTTTGTATTAAAGGTACACCTTATATGCTAGAAAAGTCATCATTTTTATTTCAAATAAATACATTTGAAAATTTTAATCCAAAAATATTGTATTGCGTTTATAAAAGATTCTATGTTAAAAATGTTACAAGATTAAAATACTTCTCTTTGAATATTAATGGTCAGGAAAAGTTAGAAAATGATGAGAAATAAATCAGGAAAAAGCCAGGGGGTTTTGTAAACTGAAGTTTTGCGATTACCTGGTGTATAGACAAAATAAAATAATATTATTTTTTTGGTTGATTCAGAACCAACGTATTTAGATTATTATATTATCAAAAATATTGAAAAGTAATAATCCAAACATAATACATTTATAAAAATTGCTAGCATTAAAAATATTATTTATTGAATTGCAATTTGTAATATCTAATTAATACCTCTTTTCTTTTCTGTTGATATTCATGTCTCTAATGAGCCGAAAAGTGAGATAGTGTGGAAATCTGTTTTTTAATGATTTGATCTAGTTCATGCTCTTTTGCATAAAATTATTCTTGAGAAAATAGATTATTTTTCAATCTTAAAATAATAAAATAATATTAATTTGTGAAAGGCTCATCAGAAACCATGTGGTAATGTGTGGGGAACCTAATTTTAAAATTCTTTGAACAAGATCTCTTAGCAGCTTTCAGTGCCTCATAACATGCATTCATCTGTATGGGTTCAGGAAACGATTTAGCGATTTTTTTATTTTTTATTAGAGTGTCAGTATACAGATACAGTACACAGAGCCGGTTCTAGTTCCTCGAATGCCAGAGGCAAAACAGGAAATTGCTATTCTTTAGCACAATAGAAATTCGAACCAACGTTTAATTTTTTTGTAGTAACTTTAGGACAAAAACTGCATAGGAAAGTGCATCATTCAGGGAAAGTAGACTAAATACTTTTTGAAAATGATGATACAAATTCTTGTTTTATAGTTCCTCGAAATCAAACGTAATCACTCAGAAAAATGTATGTGTCAAACAAATATTTGGTTCTCACAAAATTTATTTAATTGTTTAAGTCAAATTTATCAAACGAATTCTAGCTTTAATACATAGGGCCAAACAAATGTTTGTCTTTCAAAATTTTTAATTTTAAAATTACATTATTTGTAGTGACAACGTTTATTCAAAACGATACATAGTAATGGAGATAGTCGAGCGAATCGTCCGGCTATCGTATTACGCGATTGATCGTGACAATTATAGTGACATAATAAAAGTGGGTCATTGTATCATTATCGGATCAGAAAGACTAAAGATTAGCAGCGTTAATGAAATTAGAAATACGTTCAAATTGTGGTTTCGTTGACCTCTTCACTGACCTATAGATCATCTTTTTTGATTTAATTCTGGACAGGTTTTTTTTACTAAAAATTAAAAACAAATTAATCATCATTACCCGGGTTTTTATAACACCTTTTGAAATAACAATCTCAGACTGACTTACGACGTTATTGATACTTTTCTCTACGATACAACTATTTTATAATTTTGAATAAAATTACTCAAAATGACTCAAAAATCGGAATTAAAAAAAGTTGGAGAGTTATCTAGGGGTTTCAGAGGTTTTTAACAGAATCAGGAATTCTTGAATATATTTTAGCGCATTCTAAATATTTCAAGGAATTTCAAAGAATATAAACATTTTTAAAGGATTTTAAGAGGCTTTATCTCATTTGGTCGGATTTTTAAGGAATTTTAGAGGATTCTATCATTTTTGAAAAAATTTTGACAGTTATTACAGATTTTAATATGTTTCAGATATTTTATATACATTCCTAGGAATTTAGCGACATTTTAGCATTTCAAAAGATTTTCAAAGAATTTGGCAGTATACCGAATATTAATGATATGAGGTTTTCAAGGGATTCCAAACAGATATCTGAAAAATTTTAGGGAATAAATGCAATTAAATGAAATTTCGAGGGACTTCTAGGGATTTCAAGGGATTTCGCCACGTTGTAAGGATTTATAGGATATTAACAAAACAGTTGAATGTTCAATAAAAAATTATGATTATTTAAAAAAAAATTATTCAATTTGCCATAAAATAATAAAATTTGTAACTCAGTAAATCCTGAGGTATCAAAAGTGCAGAAGCTCAATTTAAAAACTGATACGAAAATCTATATTAATATAAAGAAACAAAATAATAAAATTAAGTTATTGGATTATTCTCTTGCATATGAAATTGATACCGTCAGATTTAGTGTACCTAAAATGGTATGATTAAAACCTATTGATTACAATTAGCATTCAGAGTTGACAATTACAATTAATAATAAAAATAATAATAAAAAGCAAGCCAACGTGGATCGTTTGAATATTTATTTGAAAGTAGACTGTTGAATTTTTATCCAGAAAATATAAAATTTCTATTAAAACAGATATTTTAAGCCAAAAAGACGAATTTAAAGAAAATCGTCGATTGTTCCACAAAGAAGGATCTCAGTATAATTCTCCACACAAAAATATATATTTTTAGTAGAACTTTAATTTTCTACTTAAATAGTTAAATTTGGAATCCAAAAAGAAGAATTTCTAACAAAACAGTTGATTTTTTTATCAAATAGTAAAATTTTTAACTCAGTGATTCTTGGGGTATGAAAACTTCTGCAGCTAAACTCAAAATTGATACTAAATTGTTTTTTAATACGAAGAATCAATAGTCTGTTACATTGTTGGAACATAATAAAAAGCAAACCGACCTGGATTGTTTGAACTTTGAGATAAAAAAAACAGTTGAAGTTTTATCCAGAAAATAATAAAATTCTACTAAAACTGATGAAATGTAAACCAAAAAGATGATTTAAAAAAAAAATAGTTTAATTCTTTAAACCAAATTATATATTTTCGACTTTCTACCATAATAGTTTAATTTTTAACAGCTGAATTTTCTACTAAACAGCACGACCTTAAGATTTGGTAGAATTAAAACCTATTTATAATATTTCGCAGCTACAATTAGCATCATGAGGGTCGGAACATAATAAAAAGGAAACCGAAATCCAAACAAACAGTTGAATTTTTATTCAGGAAATATGAGATTGCTACTAAAACAAATAAAAACAAAAAAAAATAGTAGGAAAAAGACGATAGGATCGTTTGAACTTTGAAATCAAAACAAAGAGTTGAATTTGTATTCAGGAAATATGAGATTGCTACTGAAACAAATGAAACCAAATACAAGAAATTTAAAACAAAATAGTCGAGTTTTCAACACCAAAGTATATATTTTCAACAGAAAGTATAATTTTTAATAAAATACTTGAATGTGCAACCGAAAAAAATAAATTTCCAACAATGTAGCTGAATTTTCAACTAAAAAGGATGACGAAACAAATGTCTGTTACACTCTTGGGTCATTAGGTTGCATATGAAAGTGATATATTTTTATTTAGTACGATTAAAACCTATTGATTCGATTTCGCAGCTACAATTAGCGTCATGAAGGGTTGGAACATAATAAAAAGCAAACCGAAATCCAAACAAACAGCTGAATTTTTATTCAGGAAAATTGAGATTGCTACTAAAACAAATGAAACCAAAAAGAAAAATTTAAAAAAAAATAGGAGGAGAACATCGATAGTATCGTTTGAACTTTGAAATCAAAAGAAAGAGTTGAATTTTCATTTAGGAAACAGAAAGTATATTTTATACCAAAATATTTGAATCTTCAACCCAGTAAGATCAATTTCCAACAATCTAGCTGAATTTTCAACAAAACAGCACGACCTTAAGATATGGTACGATTAAAACCCATTTATTAGATTGTGTAGCTACAATTATCATCATGAGGGTCGGAACATAATAAAAAGCAAACCGACCTGGATTGTTTGAACTTTGAGATAAAAAAAACAGTTGAATTTTTATCCAGAAAATAATAAAATTCTACTAAAACTTATAAAATGGAAACCAAAAAGATGAGTTTTCAAAAAAATACATGAATTCCTAAAAACAAATTATATATTTTCAACATGAAGTTATTTTTCTACCAAAATAGTTTAATTTTCAACCCAAAAAGATGAATCTCCGAAAAACAGCTGAATTTTCAACTAAACAGCACGACGAAACAAGTATCTATGGCACTATCGAATCATTCTGTTGCATATGAAATTGGTTTCTTAAGGTTTGGTAGAATTAAACCTATTTATAATATGTCGCAATTAGGATTAGCATCATGATTATCGGGAAATATAACAAAGCAAACCGAAATCCAAACAAACAGTTGAATTTTTATTCAGGTAATATAAGATTGCTAATAAAACAAATGAAAATAACATGAAGAATTCTCTGAATTTTCAACTAAAAAAGATGAAACAAATTTCTGTTACACTCTCAGATCATTCTCTTGCATATGAAATTGGTTTCTTAAGGTTTGGTAGAATTAAAACCTATTTATAATATTTCGCAGTTAGGATTAGCATCATGAGTATCGGGAAATATAAAAAAACCAACCGAAATCCAAACAAACAGTTGAGTTTTTATTAAGGATATATGATATTGCTACTAAAACAAATGAAACTAAACAAAAATAGGAGGAAAAAACGACAGGATCGTTTGAACTTTGAAATCAAAACAAATAGTTGTATTTTTATTAAGGAAATAGGAGATCGCTACTTGAACAATAGAAATCAAAAACAAGAAATTTAAAACAAAATAGTCAAATTTTCAAGAGAAAGTATATTTTATACCAAAATATTTGAATCTTCAACACAAAAAGATTAATTTCCAACAATGTCGCCGAATTTTCAACTAAACAGCACGATGAAACAAGTATCTGTGGCACTATCGAATCATTCGGTTGCATATGAAATTGGTTCCTGAAGATTTGGTAGAATTAAAACTTATTGTTCAGATTTCGCAGCTATAATTAGCATCATGAGGGTCGGAACATAATAAAAAGCAAACCGAAATCCAAACAAACAGTTGAATTTTTATTCAGGAAATATGAGATTGATACTAAAACAAATGAAACCGAAAAGAAGAATTTTCTGAATTTTCAACTAAAAAGGATGACGAAACAAATGTCTGTTACGCGCTCGGATTATTCTGTTGCATATGAAATTGGTTTCTTAAGGTTTGGTAGAATTAAAACCTATTTATAATATTTTGCAATTAGGATTAGCATCATGAGTGTCGGGAAATAATAAAAAGCAAACCGAAATCCAAAGAAACAGTAGAATTTTTATTAAGAAAATATGATATTGCTACAAAAACAAATGAAACAAAAAAATATGAGGCAAAAGACGATAAAATCGTTTGAACTTTGAAATTAAAACAAATAGTTGAATTTTTATTAAGGAAATATGACAAAAGAAGAAATTTCTGAATTTTTAATTAAAAAATATGACGAAACAAATGTCTGTTACACTCTCGGATCATTCTGTTGCATATGAAATTGATATCTTCTGATGTGGTATGATTCTGAAATGAACTGAATGAAAAAAATGAACTGAAATCCAAACAAACAGTTGAATTTTTATTCAGGAAACATGAGAATGCTACTAAAACAAATGAAACCTTAAAGAAGAATTTTCTGAATTTTCAAGTCAAAAGGATGACGAAACAAATGTCTGTTACACTCTCGGATCATTCTGTTGCATATGAAATTGATATCTTTTGATGTGGTACGATTAAAACTTATTGATTAGATTTTGCAGCTACAATTAGCATCATGAGGGTCGGAACATAATAAAAAGCAAACCGACATGGATCGTCTGAAGTTTGAAGTGAAGGGGGACCTTTTAAATTTGGACAATTGTCTGTGACTAAAGCTGTCAATCCAAGTGACGAGTCAAGCGGTCAGTCTGACCATGTGGGCGCCATGCATTGCGAAACTCCAATCGAACCCCCATGCCTTAAGCTTAAACGTATTAAAAGACGAGGCAAACCTGTTTATGACTGGCTGGACACTTATCGCATGGATTACAGCTGTTTCCACGTGGCAGCTTCGACTTTGTTCACTTTCGCTGATTCAAATTAATTGAATTGTTTAAAAACAATGCACAAAAAAACAAAAATACCATGCAGTGATAAGTAAGTTTACTGCTACATCACAAAAAAGATATCATTACAGTTTCAAAATGTAAATTTTTAGTTACTTTTGTTGAACATTCGTCTGTTGGTTTGAAAATTCATCTATTTTTACTAACATTCCTCTTTTTTTGTATGAATTTTATCTGTTGTAGAAGAAATTTTATCTCTCTTGGATAAAAATGCAAATGTTTGTTTTGACTTCAAAGCACAATTAATCTACGTCGGTTTGCTTTTTATTAATTTCCGACACATCGTGATTAATTGTATTTCATTTAATCGTATCTCATTAATTTAACTCTGCTTCCCTCTTTTTCCTTTTTTAAAAGAATTTCTCCTTTTACTTTTTTTTGGTTCAGAGCTGATCTAGTTTGACTAAAAAATCTACTTTTTGCTTGAAAATTTTATTCTTTTTATAAAGATTAAAGTACAATTTAATTAAAAATGCATCTTTTTTGTTTGAAAATTTAACTATTTTAAAAATTAATTTTTTGTCTGAAGATTCATTATTTTAGTTGAAAAGTCAACTATTTAGTTGTGAATGAACTTTTTTGTTGAAAATTAAATTCTTGGGCAGAAAAGTCAATTCTTTGCCAGAAAAATAATTCCTTTTTTAATTCCTCTCGTTTGGTAAAAATTGTATCTTCTTTCTTAAAAATTCAGCTCTGAAATTGCAACTGATTAGTTAAAATATCTACTACTTTGTAGAAAATTTAATTACTTTAAAAAAAAAAAAAATTTCGGTTAAAAATTTATCATTCATTTAAAAATTCAACTATTTAGTTGTAAATTAACAATGGTGTTGAGAATGCGTGTTTTTCGGTTTAAAGTTGAATTATTGTGTAGGAAATTTATCTTTTCAATTTAAAAATTCATGAATTTTGTTGAAAATTTGTTGTTTTATTGGAAAAATAATTTTTTTGATGGGCAATGAATGATTCATCGTTTTGGTAGAAAGTTTAGTTATTTCGTTTAAAATTCTTCTTTTTTTATTGAAAACTCCACTACTTGGATGAAAGTTCAAAAATGGTGAAAAATCAATTTTTTAATAATCACATGTTCTGTTGAAAATTGAATTATTTTCATGAAAATTCGTTTTTGTTGTTGTTGAAGATTACTGTTATTATCTGAATTTATAACTTTTGCCTTTTAGGGAAAAAGTTAATCTTCTTAAGTGAAAATTAATCTTTTTGGTTCAAGATTCAACTGCTTTGTTAAAAGTTCGTCTTTTTGATTAAAAATTGTCTTTTTTAAATAAAAAAATAATTGTTTTTTTTTAAGTTTAAGTGTTCCATTTTTTATGACAAATTTATCTTCTTTATTGGAAACTTCAAACGTATGGTTTAAAATGCATTTATTTATTGAAAATTTTTCTTTTGCGAGAAAATTGATCTTCTTAGTTGTAAATTTAATTTTTGTTCGAAATGAAAATATTTTGTTAGTCATCTTTTTCAGTCGAAAATTCCAATGTTTTTGTGAACATTCGTCTGTTTAAAATAGAATTAATCTTGTTGGTATAACGGTCATCTTTCTTGATTAAAAATTCATCTTTCTTCAAATAAATTCGTCTTATTGATTTTAAAATGGAACTATTAGGGAAAAAGTTGAACTATTTTGTTAAAAAATTAACTTTCCTGTTGAAAATCCATCTTGTTTTATAAAAAAGTTGACTTTTTAGTTTCAAAATTTGAAAAATTAAATAAGAAGCACTAAGAAACATTATCTGGTCCTAAATTTTTACAATTGTCAGAAAAACAAAATTTGTTACAAAAAAAAAAACTTTTTTTAGAATTGTAAAAATTTAGGACCACAGAAACGTTTCTCAGTACTTATTATTTAATTTCCCAAACTTTAAAGTCGATATCGCGTTTTCTGTAATCGTAAATTGGCTTTGAAACAAATTTAGAAAAAATTTGTTGGTTGAAGCTCAAATAGACTTAAAATTCAACTATTACATTGATAATACAATATATTTCAATTTAAGCTCTGAGAAATTTGAAACGTTTCATAATGAATTAATTATGGTATCTAATTATTTACATTGATTGTATACACAAGAGTTTAGTCCCCTATTATTCCCCTATTTGCTTCATGTGTAAATATATTAGACCCTGATAAGGAGGGTGAAGCCATGAGGGCAAATGCGTCTTTACAAATAACATCGTTATTCCTTGACCTTGAGTATTAAATTTAGAAAATAGTTAAAGCTTTATCGAGTCAGCTTCTGTAATTTGGAAATACTTTAATTATTAAATCATTGTTTTATTATTTCAGCATTAATACTGTCTACTCCGGAAGCCTTACCATTTTTCAAGTTCTTGATTATATCCCTAACCTCAGTAACACAGACTTTCTCAATTGAGTTTTCTAACGCATTGTGTTCTACATCGCAGTTATGATTTCCTATAGCTTCATCTTCGTTTTGCTCTTTAAAATGGTCTCTGAAAGCGTCTATAATCCCGCCTACCTTATATTTTTCATTTTCTCATGTTGACAATTTCTGTACTTTTATTTCCCTTCATTGCTTTATAAAGTAGGCTCTTGCATCCTTCAAAGTCGTTTTGTATTTTCTTCTCTTATTCTGCTCTAGTTTTAGCTTTACTTTCCTTAATTAATCCCTTGAGTATCCTCTTTTTGTCATAAAATAATACTTTTAGTATACAGAGCTATCTATGTTAATCCGGACGACGCCCTCCCGTTCTACACTACTGTTCCAAAAAAAAATTATGATCAATATTAGCCGTTTGTTTACAGTTCTCCTGTGTTATACTAACCCCGTTTTACCAATGTGTTGATCCTGACAACCCACGGGCTTGAATGAAACGTAAATTACGTTTTACGAGAAGCCCTTGGTAGGGTGTGTCTTATTCATCAGACCTCACGTAATGCCGATAACCGAGTCACCTAGTGAAGCTCATGCTCATGCACATTCAGAAATTCGCTCCACATTTTCCGAGGATTTCTTGAATCCTCCTTGCCAATGAAATGAAGAATCCAATGTTGTTTGTGAGTAGGTGCTCCTTATAAAGTAGCAGAGCCTCGGCGACGATATATACGCCTCCGTTTCCATTGCGTCACCGGTCTGAGCGTCTTACGCACGCTCACGCATTTAAAATTGTTGAATGCTCTATGCACACAGATGAAAGTCTTGCATATACATTAAAAACTTTCATACATGCTAGAGTTGACTTCACACGTCAATCACTTTTAGTGAGGCTGTAACCTTCGTTTTGATGTAAATTTACGTGAGGAAATGGTACGACAAAAAATAAGAGTAGAGTGCAGTAAAATGTGATGGAAGAAAATATAGCTTGTTACTGACAGGATGTCCATTTTAAGAAAGTAAATGAGGTTAGTTTCAAGTTGCAGATGCAAATTCGACCTCTAAAGCTTGGATGCAATATTTACAAATTTTGAGAGCGTCCACATGTTTCGTGACGCTATTTTCGGTGATTATTAAATCATCTCTCCCTCTTGTGAGAATTTGTGACATTTCGGTTAACACCCCCCACCCCCCTCCTATTGAAATGATGATGAAATTCTTTTATTTTACAAGAAACTTTCCCTTTTTCTCGTTTTTTTCGCTTAAATTTGATCTGAATTAAAGCAGATGTCAAATTGTGTAACGAAATTGCACAAGAAGGCTAGAAAAGAAATATGTTTAAAAAATCAGTGTTTTATGTTTCTACAACTAAACAACATCGTAATTGGTTGATTAGAGATAGTTATATAATAAGTAAAAAAAGAGGAATTAAAAAAGAAAAGATACTATGTTTTCCTTATTATTTATTCGTCTTTTGTATTCTAATATTATTAGAACAGAATAAGAAAATCCAACTATTCTTGGCTGAAAGTGAATTTTTTTGGTTGAAAAGTCTATTTATTTATTTGATAATTTCTGATGTTAGATATTGCCGATTTCTGGTCAAATAATTTTCTGAAGTAATCGCCAATATCCAACATCAGAAATTAATTAATTAATTACCCTTGTCGACAAAAAATAACATCAATTATTAAATTATACTGTTTTGTTAAAATTTTGTTAATATTTTGTTAAAAATGTCACTGTTTTGTTACAAAGTATTCTTCTCTGGTCAAGAAGTAAATTACATTGTTAAAGATTCACATTTTTGTTTCTCTTTGGTTGAATATTAAACTATTTTGTTAAAAATTTGATCCATTTTTGTTTTAAAATTCATTTGTTCGCTAAAAATTTGATAGTTCAACTTTTGGTTACATTTTTTTGTTTGTTGAAAATTTAACTATTTGCATGAAAATTCAACACTTTGGTTGAATGTTGAACTATTTTCTGGAAAATTCGTTTTTTTAAAGATCTATAATTTCAGTTGTAGATTTATCTTTGGTTAAAATTCTGTTTAATTTTTGCTTGAATAGTCATTTTTTCACTGGAAATTGAACTCTTTAATTTTTGGATGAAATTTTTTTTTAGTGGCAAATGAACCTTTTTAGTTGAAAATTCATGTATTTTGTTGATAATTCTTCTTTTGGTGTATAAAATAATATTCTTCGTAAAAAAATCAAATTTTGGTTCAACTTTTTGTTGAATGATAAACTCTTTTCTCGAAAACTCATTTTTTCATTCATCATTTTTTTAAAGAATTTTATCTCTCTGGTTAAAAAATGTACTATTTTGTTGACATTTTTTCCCTATTTTGTTGGAAATTCATTTTTTCACTGAAAATTTAACTGTTAAATTTTTTGTTGCAAAGGTTTCTATTTTATTTGAAAATTAAAATTCTTTGGTCAAAAATTAATCTTCCAGGTTAAAAAGTTAAATTTTTTGTCAAATTTCAACTCTGAATAAACGTTGAACGCTTTCCTTGAAAATTATTTTTCTTTCTAAGATTCATCATTTTGGTTGAAAATTCATTCTGTTGTAGATTTATCTTTGGTTAAAAATCTGTTTAATTTTTACTTGAATAGTCATTTTTTCACTGAAAATTGAACTGTTTAATTTATGGACGAAAAATTATTTTTTTAATTGCAAATGAACCTTTTTAGTTGAAAATTAATCTATTTTAGTAGAAAATGCAACTAATTGGTTAAAAATTCATTTTTTAATTTATATTTCTTCTTTTAGCCTATAAAATAATATTCTTCTTTAAAAAATCAAATTTTGGTTAAAAATTCAACTCTTTGTTGATTGGTAAACTCTTTTCTCGAAAACTCATTTTTTCATTCATAATTTAATTTAAAATTTTATCTCTTTGGTTGAAAAATGTACTATTTTGTTGAAAATTATTTTCCTATTTCGTTGGAAATTCATTTTTTCACTGAAAATTTAACTGTTACATTTGTTGTTGCAAATGTTTCTTTTTTATTTGAAAATTCATAAATATTCTTGAAAAATCATCTTTTTTTGCTTAAAATTAATCTTCTAGGTTAAAAACTTAAATTTTTGTTAAATTTCAATTTTGAGTAAATGTTGAACGTTTTTCTTGAAAATTATTTCTCTTTTTAAGATTCATCATTTTTGTTGACAATTTATCTCTTTGGTTGAATATTAAATTTTTCAAAAATTTAATATATATTAAGTTGAAAAATGATCTTTTCCGGTTGAAAATTCATGTATTTTGTTGAAAATCCGTCTTTTTAGGTAGAAAATTAATTATTTTAAAAATCAACTAATTGGTTTAATGTTGAAAAACTTCGTGAATAATTTTTTTTTCTTGTTTAAGATACATCATTTTAGTTTAAAATCGAATTATTTGGACGCCAATTTATATTTTTCGTTGGAAATTCATATTTTTGAGTTAAAAATTCAAGAGTTTGGTAGAAAATTAAACTGTTTGGTTGGAAATAAAGTTTTTTTTTGAAATTCAACTACTTTGGTAGAAAATTAAATAATTTGGTTACAACTATTCTATTTGCTTAAAAATTTAATTATTAAATCTTGTTTGTTGAACATTTATCACTTTTGTCTAGAAATCAACTGTTTTGTATTCTTTGGTCAAATTCAACTGATTGATCATTTATTTTTCTTTAATTAGTTATTTTTTAAATAATAAAAATGTAACTATTCCATTTTTGATTGTAAATTTATCTCTTTTAGTTCAAATTTTAACTGTTTATTTGGAAATTCGTTCACTTTTTTGAAAATTCGTTAGTTGGTTGATAATTAATTTTCTTGATCGAAATTTAGAATAAATAATTTTTGATAATTAAATTAATTAAAAATATTTTATGCAGAGTTTGATGATTTTTTTTTTAAATAGTTCCAAAATAAGTGAGTCAGACAGATACTTTTAGATCGGCCCATATGGGTCATTCCTCCTTAAGTATTTTTACTGTTATAATGACAGTGAATTTATTTTCGGACCGGGAATTGAACCCTTCTTATAAATTTGGCCGTGTCTAGTTCACCGTAATTCAGTGAGCGTAGAACTAATATTTCCGGTGTAACTAGAAACGTTGTGTAGATTTTCAAACTCAATAATTTTAAATTCAAATCTTCCAAATTAAACAGTTTCAAATAGAGCTGTGTAATATTAGCTCAGTTTTAAGTTCAAAATTGTCAACATTAGATAACTTTTAATTAAAACGGTTTAAGATATAAGAGATTTATTTTAAAAGTTTTTATTCATTTTAGATTCAAATTTGAAAAAATTAATAGTTTTAAACAGTTCAAGCGTTTGAAATTAAATTATTTTGAACTGAATATTTCAAAATTATACAATTTTATCTTCTATTATAATTTACTTTACTATAATTAAATT
>JAAAKG020049792.1:0-18445 GCA_010014905.2 Druon quercuslanigerum
CCCTAACGAGTGAGTCACGCCTACCCCGAAAGGGAAACGGCTTAATGGTGTAATAATAATAATAATAATAATAATAACATAATTTTCAAAACTATATCTGTGCTATATCAAAGTCGTAAAATTCTTTAAAGCCAGAACGTAAACTAAGAATTAAAACTGCAAAAAAAAAATAATTTTGAAATATTTCAATATGTTACTTAAAATTAAAAAAGTAGGTTAATATAAATATTTATAACAAATAGCATTCATATATAATTGGTTGTTTACTAAAATAATAATATTAAGCTACTTTCAGAAATGAAAAAAATTATATTGTTCTTGAATTTATATACTAATTTTTTTTTTACTGAAGCACACCCTCAAAAAAATTCTCTAGCTCTTTCTGGCCATTTTTTTAAATTGTTTAATTATAAATTGTACATTCTTTAGACATAAAAATCCAGAAGTAAAAACAATAATTGGAACAAAGGAGTAGTCATGATTTTGGACGAAATTGACACATCCTTTATTAAAAACTCTAAGTTTCGATAGTGAAAACGTTCTCCTCAACAGAAAAAAAAATTCTATATAGGTCAATTTATTAAAATTATAAAATAACTGTGTTATTAAAAAGAGTTTTGTATAATAAAAGTCTTTATGTTAAATATAATCTTTTAGAACTATATAGTCAATTACCATATAAGAGTTGGAATTTAAATTAAAACACTAAATTTGTGTTTTCCTTACGAATAATTTTGATAACCTACTTTTTTAATGTCAGATAAGATTTTGAAATATTTCAAAACTTTTGTTTCCGCACTTTTTAATTCTTAGTGCTTGTTTCGCCTTTAAAGTATTTTAAGATATTTCATTGTAATGAGGCAGTAGATGTCAGATAGCATTGCATACTTTCCAGATGATTCTGTGAAATTCAAACTTTGTTGATGCTCCCCACCCTTGGCGACGGCATTAAATACATGTTTCCATTTTTACAGGCTCTGTTTAGGAAATCATTCTAGTGAAAATAAAAATCTTTATCAGGACATTGCTTTCTACGATCGTAGTTTTAATTAATTTTCGTGGTTAGTGCCTTCAATTTTCTAACTTGAATTATGTGTATATAAGTTATATTAGTTGCAGAGAATTCCTATTCATGTTCTCACATTTTACACTTTAAACTTTTAAATAATTTCTATTAAAAATTGGTATAATGTCTATCTATGGTACTATTAGAAACTCAAGGGTTTTAATTAACTAATTATTCAATTAGTAACAATTAGGATTTGCTTTCACTCAACTTTTGCCCTATTGAAATCAGTTTTAGTTACTCCATGGTGTATTAGCAATTGCTAATAAAATGCGTATGGTTCAATCTGGGAAAAAGAAATTTGTGGAGTGCTATTTGCTTTAAGAAATTTTTTAAATTCGATATCATATTCTGTTAGTTTTTATTTGTAGATTTATATTTTGTTGTTAAAAAAAGAATCTCCTATTGGTTCTCAAATCATATTGTAATTATTTTCAAATTGTTGGAATTGCAGAGAAATACTATATTCAAAATTGTTTAATTATCCGTGCTTCTAATTATATTTGTTCATCAATGATTGCTGAGATTGACACTCAATCTTTTGAAGATGAAAACTATCTTGATTTTATTTTCGTAGAAAGAAATTCTTCTGGAATTCACAAAGGAAATTCAGACCGGACACATTGATACAATGAATATGTCCAATCGAACCCTAAAAAACAAAAATTGGAACCAATAACTATCGATTGTGTATTTGCACAAGTTCAGGTTCTTCAATCAAAAAGTTTAGGTTTAATTACACGGGATGATTGCGTTCCCATAGGTGTTGAACCTAATTACATTCCGAATCATAACTTTAAGATTAAAAATCACTATGCTACCCGTGCTTGTATTGTAGATGACATAACATGCGTTTTATACATCTCTGAAGAAGAAGTAGTTTTGGGAGCAAAGCTTCCACCACCGCCAGGCAAAAAATTTCGGAGAGGTAAATAAATATTGCATAATAATAATGACAATTATGAATAATGCATAATAAGATTTTTGATGTACCTAAAAAGCAAGGGTAGAATGTTGGGAACTGGGTTTGGACCAGGAATTGTATTAGACCCACTATACTATTGAGACTATTACACACTTTATTTCAGCGATGAAAAAATTTTGTTTGTATTTGCCATTATTTTTTAACTTTTATGAATTTATTGCGGGGTCATTAATTAGGTTAAATTGTGATGCATTATAATATCTTATCATTTCAAATGAATTAACAAAGTAGTGCAGCTTCCAACCAAGCAGTTGAATTTTCAAATTAAGTTTCTACCAGAAAAGATTTTTAGCAGAATAGCTACTTACATTTTTATCCGAAAAACTGATATGCTACCAAAAGATGACTAATTTGTTATTTTCGAAAATATCGGTTTCCTTGCTTAAATCTTTTAGTAATGCTGAGAAAATCCCCAAATATTCGGTATGCACAATTGTGGATTGTTGTCAAGTTCATGTGTATACAAGTTTCACTTCTGTACGCACAGAACCTCTGTTCTCCAAAATATGAGTCATCTAGTCAAGCCTATCCCAAAATTTTGGAGGAGGATACACTTTTTAATTTATTTTCCAGCCTAATGCTACAATAATAAAAATCTAATTTTCTAAGCTCAATTATGATTTCTTTAATGTAAAGTTTTCTCAAGTTTAGATGATGCAATTTCAAGTTTTAATTATAAATTGTAATATTTTATAGATTATCAGCTTAAGTGATTTGTATTTATTATTTGTTTAGAAACATTAAAAAGTTTATTTTTAATCTTTTAAAACTCGCAAAGCTTCCTTTTCTTTTCAAGGCGATCCAGCCCGTTTAAGTCCTAACGCAACAACGGCGTATATTTCTTGCTGGGGCAGAGAATTTGAGGTGAGGGAACACTATACATCAAAAGCTGCAGAATATGTCGGACTTATTGAAAATAATAGACTTCTAAATGATGATAAGGGACCAAATGTTGTTTGTCGTACCCAAAAGTTATTTTGTTGTGGCATACACATGATTGTGCACAGAGGAGTAGGCAATCACATCATGGGAGCTGAGCTCGACCCCAATCCGCCGCCGCTACCACCAGCATAAACATTGCAAAAATATGGGAATGATGTAATATTTTTCAGTTTAAATTTCCGAATAAAATTCTGATAACGCAAAAAATATCTTACTAACTTATACTCAAATGTTATATATATTTGTTGAAAAGCGAAAGTAAATTTTCACAAAATTTGTTATCGAAATTTACTTATCTAAAAATAGAAAAGTGTAATACAACGAAGCGATAGTTTCACATTCGTGGCTCTATTAACACAACAAGAAGGTCATATTGAGAGAATGCAAACATGACCTCGCCTATCATCAGTTTACAAACATTGCCTTCTGAGTGCTGGAACGAAGTCAAGAAAAAATATAATTGTTTACAATTAATGCTTACAATTGTTCTTTACAATGTTATAGCCCTATGTTTTAAGCAGAAGGTACTCAATAGCCTCTGAATCAAAATTGCTGAATCAAAAATATACTGAGTGGAACCATGAAAAAAATAATATTAGTGACTTAACGCAAAGTTAAACCAAATCTCATTAATGGCAACTTCGGCGCTTTTTTCAAAAGTGAAAGATTCTGAAATTTGCGAAATCTCCATCCGATTCAATACACAGAAAAGATGAAAATAAAATGTGTTTTGATGAGATACACCACTATAAGGGAAAACTTTTTTAATCTCAGATTCATATTTTTCGAGATTTTTTTCGGAAGAACTATGTGAAATAAAATAGTATCAAATACACTTTTTTCCGAAGTGCCATATTCTGTAATTTGCAAAATCTTCATCCGATGCATTGCGAAGAAATAAGCAAAATAAATCTGTTCCAATGAGATATGCAACGTCAACCTTCAAAATTTCTGTCTCATATAAATATTTTTTCGAGATATCAACAGAACTATTTGTTATCAAAAATAGTTCATAATTTAATTTCTATCAACGTTTGTCAAATATGATTTTGTAAATTATGAGTAGGATGTAAGCGGAATTTTTGGGCTAAGTATCAAATCAATGTTCCTTTTTAGTGTTCTTCAATATTAGATTTTGATCACATTGACTAATTCCTAATTTAAATTTCCGGAAAATATATATTTTTTAAGGGCGCATTTTCCATAAGAAAAATAATACGTTTATGCAAATTTTATTTAGAATATTGTACTATATGTTTGTTAACATATTTATGTGTATTCACAATTAGCTATTGAGTGCGAATAAAAATTTACTTTTGATTTTCAACCCCATAAGTTTGTTTTGCGGGTTTTGAAGGATTGGTTCTACAAATTCCGCATTGGTTGAAACATTTATTTAAAAAGATATTTTTACAAACTGTAGCACATGGTTTTCAAAACCATATCGGTGCTAAACTTCAAGGTCGTAAAATTCTTTGAAGCCGGAAAAAAACTAAGAAATAAAAATGCGGAATAAAATAATTTTGTTTTATTTCAAAATGTTATTTAAAACTCAAAAAGTAGGATAATACAAATATTTATAATAAATAGCATTCATATATAATTGATTGTTTACTGAAGTAATAATATTAAGCTACTTTAAGAAATGGAAACAATTAGATTGTTCTTAAATTTATATGCTAATTTTTTTTATTGAAGCACACCCTGGAAAGAATTCCCTGCCTTTAAAAAAGTTTTCTGGCTCTTTCTGGCCTTTTTTTAAATTGTTCAATTATAAATTGTACATTCTTTAGATTTTAAAATTCAGAAGTAAATCAATAATTGGAACAAACGAGTAGTAAAGATTTTGAAAGAAATTGACATACTTCAGAAAATTCAAATCATATGATGTTGTAGATTCCTTAGTAAAAATTCTAAGTTTCGAGAGTTAAAACGTTGTCCTCATCAGAAAAAAATAATTCTATATAGGTCATTTTATTGAAATTGTAAAATTACTGTGTTATTAAAAAGAGTTTTGTATAATAAAAGACTTCATGTTAAATATAATCTTTCAGAACAATAGTCAATTATCATATAAGAGTTGGAATTTAAAGTGAAAGACAGACCTTGTGTTTTCCTTAGGAATAATTTTTTTAACTTACTTTTTTCATGGCAGATAACATTTTGAAATATTTCAAAACTTTTGTTTCCACATTTTTCATTCTTAGTGCTTCTTTCGCCTTTAAAAAATTTTAAGATATTTCATTTTAATCAGGCAGTAGATGGCATATAGCAGTGCATACTTTCCAGATGGTTCTGTGGAATTCAAACTTTGTTGATCCTCCCCACCCTTGGCCACGGTACTGAATACATGTTCCCATTTTATCTGACTCTGTTTAAAAAATCATTCTAGTGAAAATGAAAAGCTTTTTTGGGACATTGCTTTCTACGATCGTAGTTTTAATTAATTTTCGTGGTGAGTGCCTTCAATTTTCTAACTTAAATTATGTATATATAAGTTATATTAGTTGCAGAGAATTCCTATTCATGTTCTCGCATTTTATACTTTAAAACTTTAAATAATTTCTATTAAAAATTAGTATGATGCCTATCTACGGTACTATTAAAAACTCAAGGGTTTTTATTAACTAATTATTCAGTTAGTAACAATTAAGATTTGCGTTCACTCAAGTTTTGCCCTATTGAAATCAGTTTTCGTTACTCCATGATGTAGTGCAATTGCTAAAAAATGTGTATGGTTTAATCTTAGAAAAAGAAATTTGTGGAGTGCCATTTGCTTTAAGAAATTTGTTAAATTCGATAACATATTCTGTTAGTTTTTTATTTGCAGATTTACATTTTTTTGATAAAAAAAGAATCTCTTATTGGTTCTTAAATCAGATTGTATTTTTATCTTTGTACACAAATAATTTATATTACCCGTGCTTCTAATTAGAATTGTTCATCATTAATTGCTGAGATTGACACTCAATTTTTTTAAGATGAAAATGATCTTTATTTTATTTTCGTAGAAAGAAATTCTTCTGGAATTCACAAAGGAAAGTCAGACCGGACACATTGGTACAATGAATATGTCACATCTAACCCTAAAAAACAAAAATTGGAACCAATAATTATCAATTGTGTATTCGCAGAAATTCAGGTTCTTCAATCAAAAAGTTTTGGTTTAATTACACGGGATGATTGCGTTCCCATAGGTGTTGAACCTAATTACATTCCGAATCGTCAATTTAGGAGTAAACACAACTATGCTACCCGTGCTTGTATTGTAGATGACATAACATGCATTTTATACATATCTGAAAAAGGAATAGTTCTAGGAGCAAAGCTCCCACCACCGCCAGGCTCAAAATTTCGGAAAGGTAAACAAATATTGCATGATAATAATGACAATGATGAATAATGCATGATAAGATTTTTGGTGTACCTAAAAAGTAAGGGAAGAATGTTTGGAACTGAGTATGGAACAGGAATTGTATTAGACCCACTAGACTATTATCACTATTACACACTTTATTTGCGCGTTGTAAAAATGTTGTTAGTATTTGTTATTATTTTTTAACATTTATGAATTTTTTCGGGGTCATTAATTAGGTTAGATTATGATGCGTTATAATATCTTATCATTTCAAATGAATTAACAAAGTAGTGCAACTTATAATCAAGTAGTTGAATTCTCAATGTCAAAAGATAAATCGTCAAAAAAGATATAATGTTTTATAATTAAAACAAGATCATAATTTGAAATAAAAAACAGTTGAATTGAACCAGAAAATGGATTTTATAAGAAGGATTGATTTTCTACCAGAAAAGATTTTTAGCAGAATAGCTACTTACATTTTTATCCGAAAAACTGATATGCTACCAAAAGATGACTAATTTGTTATTTTCGAAAATATTGGTTTCCTTGCTTAAATCTTTTAGTAATGCTGAGAAAATCACCAAATATTCGGTATGCACAATTGTGGATTGTTGTCAAGTTCATGTGTATACAACTTTTGTTTCTGTACCCACAGAACCTCTGTTCTCCAAAATATGAGTCTGTTAACACAGACTATTTGATTCTGGGCCTGGTGATCGAAATCAAGAAACGAACACTGACACTTCAATTCACTTTTATTTTGACAAACACAATACACTCACAGAAACGTACGAATATTTATTGTTTCCACCAAAAAAGAGACAAGTTAGCGGTGTAGCTCACAGTTTTGAAAATGAGGCTCCCAACTTGAATAAAATCCACACGGTACCTTGAAAGCTAGCGGTTTTACTCTAAGCTTCAAGAGGATGATTTTCTTCTACCTTGTGGATGAGAATGAGCCTCACCTCAACCAAACTCAAAAATTATAAGAAATTGTTGATTTTCTGAAAACTGCGGTAACAATGAGCAGAGGTCTTTGTTCTTATTCAGAAAAGCACTCAGAATCGTCTGACAACTTCTCGAGTCCGAGACCGACGAGAAAGTGAGGCCCTGTAAGGAGAAAATTCGTCGTTCTTAGACTAGACTGGGCTCACAAAGGGATTTTTGACGAACACTTCCAAAACTGTGTCGCTGTTTAGGTTAGGAACGATTGAACATAAACAGTCGCAGGTCGCAACCCGAGCGAAGAAGAAAAACAGGCAAGGTTAACAGAATTGACGCGCAAAAGTGCAAGTGTTAAATATAAGGATCATTCATCGAACATCTACTTTAGGTTATAACTGTATAATTAAACAGAGTCATCTAGTCAAACCTATCCCAAAATTTTGGAGAAGGAGACACTGTTTAATTTTCTAGCCTAATGCCACAATAATAAAAATCTAATTTTCTAAGCTCAATTATGATTTCTTTAATGTAAAGTTTTCTCAAGTTTAGAGGATGAAATTTCAAGTTTTAATTATAAATTGTAATATTTTATAGATTACCATCTTAAGTGATTTGTATTTAATATTTGTTTAAAAGCATTAAAAATTTTATTTTTAATCTTTTCAAACTCGCAAAGCTTCCTTTTCTTTTCAAGGCGATCCAGCCCGTTTACGTCCTAACGCAACAACGGCGTATATTTCTTGCTGGGGCAGAGAATTTGAGGTGACTGAACATTATACATCAAAAGCTGCGGAATCTGTCAGACTTATCCCTAAAAATAGACTCATGCATCAAGAAAATGGAGATGTTATTTTTTATACCCAAAAGTTATTTTGTTGTGGCATACACATGATTGTGCACAAAGGTGTAGGCAATCACATCATGGGAGCTGAGCTCAACCCGAATCCGCCGCCACCGCCGGCATAAACATTGCGAAATTATATAAATGATGTGATATTTTTCAGTTTTCAATTTTCGAATAAAATCCTGATAACGCAAAAAATATCTTATTAACTTATACTCTAATGTTATATATATATTTGTTGAAAAGCGAAAGTTAATTTTCGCAAAGTTGTGTTAAATTTTGTTATACTGTAATAGAACGAAGCGATAGTATCACATTCTTGGCTCTATTAACACAACAAGAAGGTCACATTAAGAGAATGTAAACATGACCTATCATATCATCAGTTTACAAACATTGTCTTCTAAGCGTTGGAACAAAGTTAAGAAAATTTATAATTGTTTACAATTGTTCTTTACAATGTCATAGCCTTTTCTTTTAAGAAAAATATACTATATATCCTCTGATTCAAAATTGCTAAACTAAAAATATACTGAGTTGAATATTGAAATAAAATAATACTAGTGACTTAACGCGAAGTCAAACCAAATCTCATTTATGGCAACTTCAGCGCTTTTTCCAAAAGTGGAAGATTCTGAAATTTGCGAAATCTTAATACGATTCCATGTGCAGAAAAACTGAAAATAAAAGTTGTTTCGATGAGATACACAACTTTAAGGAAAAACTTTTTTGATCTCAGATCCATATTTTACGAGATTTTTTTTCGGATGAACTCTGTGAAATAAAATAGTATCAAATAAATATTCCTGTTTCATGTTCTTTAATATTTATCCTATTATTTAAATCCTTACTGATAATAAAGTATGGTTTGATGACTAATTTCTAATTTAAATTCCCCGGGAAATATATATTTTTATCAGGGGGGTATTTTTTGTTGAACAATAAGTAATGGCAAATGCTATTCAGAATCTTGCGTTAAAAAACCTTTTTTGCTTCTTGGAATCAGAACTAAGCAATTTCGAGTAATTACTAGAAAAATTTTACAGATTTTATTAGCCAAAGTTCAGTCAGCAATGATTTGTGGAAAATTACTAATTCGATCAGTCAAGATATTTCCTAATTAAGGTGGTTATCGTGTCGAAAGTCAGATATTCGAAAAAAATAGTTTTTCTATGATTTTAAGAATTAAAATATTATAACTGATACCATTTTAAATAAAACGCTTCTTACAAAATCATATATTAAAATGAAATCACTTTTCGAAAAATTGGTAAAAATCGGCGGTAAGAAAAAATTAAATTGCAAAAAACATGTTAAACATTATTTTTTTGAGTGAATTTTAATATTTTTCATAATAAATAATGTTTTAATTTAAAATGACCACTGGTTCACAAATAAAAATAGACTTGTACATTTTTTTCTATTCTCAAAATTGGATTTATTATTATTTTCTGTGAAAATTAATTAATTTAAATAAATTCAAAGTACAAATCCCAATTTTTAAAAATTCAGGGTTTTTTTTTGGCAAGAAAATGTCAGGTGTGTAACAAGAAAAATATTGTAAAAGTCACAGAATTCTTATAAAATTAAATAAATTTTAAGAAGAATAAATTTGAGAATTTTTTTAATGATAATTTGCCTTTTAATGTAAAAATGTATCTATTTCAGCATCAACTGCATCTTTCTTTGATGAAAATGCAACGGTTTGGTTACCAATTTAACAAATTTTAAAACACTTATCCTTTTTAGTTGAAAATTTAACTTTTTTAAAAATATTTTTATGTTGAAAAGCTATTTTAAAAAAACTATTTCTTTTGAAAATGTGTCTTTATTAAAAAAATGTATCTAATTTCATAAAAACTTCTTCTTTCTTGAATAAGAATTCAACTGTTTGAATCAAAATTTAAAAATTTACTTTTAATTTTGAATTAAGTTTAAATTTAATTTTTTTTAAATATACTTATTGTTCAAAAACTTATATTTCAGTGTCAAAAATCAAACAAAAATCATTTTTTAATGATAATTTTTTATTTTTATTTTTAATTAAAAAATGTATTTCTCTTAATAAAACTTTTATGTTTCTTCGATATGAATGCAACTGTTTGATTAAAAATTAATGTTTTTAGATTCGGTACTCCACTATTTTATTTTTAAATTTTGGTTAAACCACTGTTTGAAGAAATAATTTTTTGCTCGAAGATTTACATTTTTAGATGAAAATTTATCTCTTTAAAATTTAACTGCGTGTGTAAAAGTAGCAAGACTTCAAATTTTTTTTAATAAACATTTATCTCTTTGGTTGCAAATTTAACTATTATGTTAAAAAACATTCATTTTGCGAGAGATTCACATTTTTGGTTTGGAAATTCAATTTTCTACAAAAAATTCGTCTTTCCGCTTGAAGGTTCAAGAATTAAGATGAATGTCTTTTTTTGTTTCATGACTAAAAAATCTTTATTTCTTGAAAATTGGTCTTTTTGGTTGTGAAATTATTATTTTTTTAGATGAAATTTCATCTCCTTGGGTTCAACTAAGTGGTTAAAAGTCATCTAACCTAACTGATTATATCTAAATAAATTTACGAAAGTAAATAAATAGTTGCATTAACGGAAAATTGTAAGAAAATAGCGTCTGCAGAAATCTTATGTTTTATTTATTATTATCATTATTACTACGGCGGACGAATAAAAACAAAATAAAGATAATTGTAAATTAAAATATATTGAATTTCAATCTTAAGAATCAATCATGAACAAATCTGAGTGGAAGTACTGACATTAAAACCATTTTAAATTTAATTTCTTTGCAACTACAAATATTTAGAAAGAATCCTTTCTTGAATTACTAATTTTAAACTAAAATATATTAAAAAAATGCCAATCTTCAAATAAAAAAGGTAACAGAGGATATTCACGAATTTCAAAATTAAATAAAGTCAAATGCAGACCCACAAATTTGTTTTTCCTAGATAAATTGATACGAATCTTTTTATTATTTCCAAAACACGCTACAATCAATAAAACTAATTTCACTACGGCCAAGATGGAGTAAATGAAAATTTTAAGCGTTTGGAATCGTTTAGCTTTTAATGTATAAAGTGCAAGCACATGAAACGGAAACTTCTGAAACTAGTATAACTTGAACATACATAATTTAAATTAGAAAATTAGGAGCATATGTTAATTGCCGTTGTTAAGGGGGGGGGCGGCAATAAAATTTGGAAACCTCCCATCCACCTCAAAAGTAGTACACTGTTTTCTGTAAATTTACTGTCTGATTACAATGAAATATCTTGAAATTGCATGACCTTGAAGTTTGATAAAAATATGGATTTAAACCTTTTTTAATTATTTAAAAAAAAACTAATGGCCATAACAAAAAAGTAAAAACACCCCTAGATTCATATCCGAAAAATGTCTGTGAGATTTTTTGTTTCTTCATTGAACCATTTTTAAACAATTACATTACTTTTTATAGTAAGGCAATCATTATAAAAAAAATTCTAATTGGAAATTGAACAGGAACATTGCATCCCTTTCAAAAATATCTCGATGCGATTTTTTTGCCAGCATTTTTTTCCACAATTGCGATATTTTTTGTTGAGAAACAGCACACAGAAAATATACGCGAAACAACAAATTCTGCATTGGTGGAAACATTGCTTTAAAAAAATATTTTTAAAAACTGCATCGAAATATTTTTGAGATGACTGCAATAGTTTTGTTCATCTTTCAAATAAAAAAATAAGAAAACCACATCAGCATATTTCGGAGACAAATCTAGGGGTATTTTTTTGACGACTCTTTTCTTTAGAAATCACATAAGTTTCAAAACCATATCTGTTTTTTTATGCCAGATAACATTTTGAAATGTTTGAAAACTTTTGTTTCCGCATTTTTAATTCTTAGTGTTTGTTCCGCCTTTAAAGAATTTAAGATATTCCATTGTAAACGGGCAGTAGAAGTACAGATAGCAGTGAATACTTTCGAGGTTGTTGGGTAGAATTAAAACTTTGTTGATCCTCCCCACCCTTGGCGACAGCATTAAATACATGTTTCCATTTTTACAGGCTCTGTTTAGGAAATCATTCTGGTGAAAATGAAAATCATTATCGGGACATTGCTTTCTACGATCGTAGTTTTAATTCATTTTCGTGGTGATTGCCCTAAATTTTCTAAATTAAATTATCTCTATATAAGTTATATTAGTTTCAGAAAATGCGGATTCATGTTCTCACATTTTATTCTTTGAAATCCTAGCTAATTTGTCATAAAAACTGCTATGATGCTTATCTACTATACTATTTATATCTCAAGGGTTTTTATTAACTAATTATTTGATTACTAGCAATTAGGATTTTAGTTACTCCATGGTGTAGTGCAATTGCTAAAAAATGTGAATGGTGTAATCTGGGAACAAGAAATTTGTGGCGTGCCATTTAATTTAAGAAATTTTTTAAATTTGATAATATATTCTGTTAGCTTTTTCATTTGCAGATTCAAATTTTTTCAATAAAAAAAGAATCTCTTATTGGTTCTCAAATCATATTGTATTTTTATGTTTGTATATTTTTGATAGTAATAATCAACACATTCTTTCTCCACAGTTGCTTAATTTTTTGAATGTAAATTCTTAATTGTTTTGAAGCCTGTAAAATCTTTTATATAAAAATTAGTGAATCCAAAAATAATTCGTTTTAAATTTTTTGAATTTCAGAGAAATGGCATTCAAAATTGTTTCATTACCCATGCTTAATCTTTTTAAGATCACAATTATCTTTATTTTATTTTCGCAGAAAGAAATTCTTCTGGAATTCACCGCGGCAAGGCGGACCGGCCAAATTGGTACAATGAACATGTCACATCTAAGTCGAAAAAACAAAAATTGGAACCGATAATTATCGATTGTGTATTCGCACATGTTCAGGTTCAACTATCAAAAAGTAATGGTGTAATTACACGGGATGATTGCGTTCCTGTGGGTATTGAACGTAATTACATTCCGGATCGTAATTTTCGGAATGAATTCCACTTTGTTACCCGTGCTTGTATTGTAAATGACATAACATGCGTTTTATACATCTCTGAAGAAGGAGTAGTTTTGGGAGCAAAGCTTCCACCACCGCCAGGCAAAAAATTTCGGAGAGGTAAATAAATATTGCATAATAATAATGACAATTATGAATAATGTATAATAAGATTTTTGGTGTACCTAAAAAGTAATCGTAGAATGTTTGGAACTCAGTGTGGAATAGGAATTGCGTCAGATCCTCTATACTCTTGACACTATTACACACCATACTTGAGCGATGAAAAAATTTTGTTAGTATTTCAAAACAATGAAAGTCAAGACACTATGCTCTCAGTATTTTCCGCTAATGCCATTATTTTTGAACTTTTCTGCATTTATTTCGGGGTCATTAATTAGATTAGATTGTGGTGCTTCGTGGTATCTTATAATTTCAAATAATTTAACAAATTAGTGCAATTTGCAACCAAGGAGTTGCATTTTCAATGTCATAAGATGAATCTTCAAAAAAGATGTAATGTCTATCTGAAATAAAAAACAGTTGAATTGAACCAGAAAATGGATTTTATAAGAAGGATTAATTTTCTACCAGAAAAGATTTTGAGCAGAATAACTAGTTGCATTTTTAACCGAAAAATTGATATGCTACCAAAGAAAAACGAACTTGGTATTTTCGAAGATATGGGTTCCCTTGCTTAAATCTTTTAGTATTGCTAAGAAAATCCCCAAATATTCGGTATACACAATTGTGGAATGTTTTCACTTTCTTGTGTATACAACTTTTATTTCCGTACCCACAGAACCTCTGTTTCCCAAAACATGAGCCATCTAGTCAAATCTATCCAAAATTTTTAGAGAAAGATAGGATTTTGATAATAATTATTATTTTTCTATTGAGGCACATGATAAAGTCGAGTCAATTACTAGAGTAAAACTTTTTTCATATGCTGTTTAATTTATTGTCAAAACTAATGCCACAATAAAAATAATCTAATTTGCTAAGCTCAATTACGATTTCTTTCATGTAAAGTTTTTTAAGTATAGAGGATGCAACTTCAAGTAGCAATTATAAATTGTAATATTTTATAGATTATCAGCTTAAGTGATTTGTATTTAACATTTGTTTAGAAACATTTGAAATTTCATTTTTATTCTTTTTAAAATCGCAAAGCTTAATTTTGTTTTCAAGGCGATCCAGCCCGTTTTAGTCCTAACGCAACAACGGCGTATATATCTTGCTGGGGCAAAGACTTTGAGGTGACGGAACACTACATCACAAAATCTGCGGAATCTGTCGCACTTATCCCTGATAATAGACTTAAGCATCAAGAAAATGGAGATGTTATTTCTTATACCCAACAGTTATTTTGTTGTGGCATACACATGATTGTGCACAAAGGTGTAGGAAATCACATTATGGGAGCTGAGCTCGACCCCAATCCGCCGCCGCTACCACCAGCATAACCATTGCAAAAATATGTGAATGATGTAATATTTTTCATTTTTAAATTTCCGAAGAGCGAAAATAAATTTTCACAATGTTTATTAAATTTTGTTATACTACTTGATTTCTCTAAAAACAAGTTAACGAAATATACGTATCCAAACAATGCAATTAAATATAGAACAAGTAACTACATGCAAACTTTTATGCCAAAAACTATTTATGACAACTTTGCCGCTTTTTCTGACTTGGGAAAATTATGAAATTTGCGAAGTCGCTGTAAAAAAATACGTTTTTGCAAATGCTGCGCAGAATATTTTTACAGTCATACAACAATTTTTTTTCAGATATCTGACTTTTGGCACGACAACTAATTTAAGTAGCGGAAAACAACTATTTACTTTATATAATAAAATTTACTTAGGACTTTATAATAATAATTCAAAAAAGCCATAAAAATCTAAAATGTGAAAAACAAAAGAGTTTAATAAAACGACGGATCAGTGTGAAATTCTTGACTCCGTTGACACAAAAAAGGTCATATTTCGACAATTCAAACATGATACAGTCTGTCTCTCAAGTGAAATTAAAGCCTTCTAATTGTTTGAACAATGTTAAAAAAATTTTTTTTTAAATTTAGAATGCTAAAATCACAACAGACCAATGTATAATATGAAGATGTTTATTTACATTTTATAGCCTTTTGCCTTACGCAAAAGATAATTTATATCCTCTCTCAAGCAGAATTTTAAATTTTACAATATAATGGTTCGATTTACTAAATAAAAAATAGTACAGCTGCTTGATTCCAATTACAACTAAATATCATTTGTCGCGACCTCGGCACTTCATTCCGAAGAGCAATATTCTGAAATTTGCGAAATCTTCATCCAACGCATTACTTGTTTCTAAAAAAAATTCCTTCGAATAAAGCAGGGTGAAATAAATGAAACGAGTAAACAAATCTAATGTGTCCTTGTGAATCAATGAAATGTTAGTAGAAAATTCTAATAGTAAATAGTGTCTTAATCGTGAAAAATCTTAACAAGCAAAATTATTTACTTCAAAAACGGGTATAAACTTTCTTTGAATAAATTTCTGATGAAGTGCATTTTTTGACCATGAAAATTATTATTAAAAAAATATGTATAAATTTTTCAATAAAGCTAATGAAGATGAACAAATATTTTCATTACCTATATTGTTAATCTCAAAAGGTATTCAAATTCGGCTAACATTATTTTTTGACAATTAGTATAGATTCTTTTTAATTGTGAAAATTTTCTTTTCAATAAACCTCGATTTTTCTTCCAAACAATGCAAAAAAGTTAAAAAAAAATTTTTTTAAATTTTTTTCGTATACACTTCCTGTTTGAAAATCCGTTTAAAATAAAATGTTCTAGGTCAAAGTTTTTCACCTAGAATAGATCGAAAAAAATTGCTTGCCATTTAGTTTAAATTTTAATCACACTGAGACTTTCAAACTTAAAATTAAAAATATGCACAATTTTATCTATCTCAATAAGAACTTAACAAAGTAAATAATTTATTATTAAAGGTTGATTATAATTACACAAGTTTAGATTAATAGCGGTAAAAGTTGAGAAATTGCTGATTGCAGGAATTTTCACTTATAAAAAGTTTTTTCGAATTGCAAGCTTCAATAGTTTAGAACAGTTTTGTTGAAAATGGTCTAAATCAAGTTATTAGATAATTAATAATTATATAGTTTAATTGGAGTTACAAATTTAAATAAAATATAAATATTTAATTAATTTCACGTTTAAAGTGTTAAAAATTGATGTTCCTAAAATTTTCTGAACATTCAAGTTACAACCTTAATCAATTTTCTGTGAAAATTATTTAATTTAAATAAAATCAAAGTGCAAATAACACTTTAAAAAAATTCAGGGTGTTTCATTTGGCAGCAAAATGTCAGGGGCTTACCAAAAAAAATATTGTAAAAATCACGGAAATCTAATAACTTTAAATAACTGTAAAGAAGAATAAATTTACAATTTTCAATTTGAATGATGACATTAGGGTTGAAAGTTGAACTGGATTGCGTAGAAAGTTTACTTTTTGTTAATAATGTATATTTTGGTATTCAGAGGACTACTATGAATATAATAATTGATGATCTATGCAAGTCAGTGAGACTTTTCCATAATTATATTTTATTCTTAGAAATAAGAATAGCATCATAGCTACCGGTTGACATGATCAATTACATTTATCGATTTCAAAATGTAAAAATTTCAACGCTTTTTAAAGAGCATAAATTAAAATGTTTAGAAAAATTCGATACCCTAGTTCATAATGCTCAATTAGATAGGAACACATTTCATAACACCAGACTGAACGATAAGTGGTTTAAAAACCGATCGGGCGTTCACTTTGCACAAGAATGACAACCATGAATTAATTTGCAATTGTTTTCGTAAACCCACGTAGTCTGGTAGATGCCTCGATTTGGACTCTAACTATTCACAAAAATACAAAAAAAAGCGTAGTCTTTAATTTGGTTTACAGAGCCATTCTCCTTTCCGATAAAATATTTCACCACAATAACTTGCGACTGGTGGAGGACACTCTCAATGGGAACTTTTACCCGCAACAATTTGTTCGAGAAAATATTAATCTCAGATTGAATATTTTGACCCATAAGGAACAGCGTAGAATTGATGAAAGAATTGAAAACGCGGAAATTAGGTCATTTATCAGCATTCCGTATTTTAAAGGACTATCTGAACGAATCGCGAGAATCCTCGGTGATCACAACATTACATGATCTCATTTGTTTAACCTTATTGGTTTAAGGGGAAAAATCTATTTTTAATTAAATATCTGGCACTGAGGGGGGCCCCTACCATGGCCGAAACGTTTGCCATTGTAGTTTTAATTTGTATACAATGCACGACTTTGAATTACATATATCCTTACGACCCGAATGCCAATAACAAAATTTTCTAAATACAATTGAATAATTGGGTTAATCAAATACGACATTTTTCAAACAAGTATAAAAAATGTCACTGAATAACTTTCGAGGTTGTTGTGTGGAATTCAAACTTTGTTGATCCTCCCTAACACCGGCAACGGCATTAAAGATGTTCCCATTTTAACAGGCTCTGTTTAGGAAATCATTCTAGTGAAAATGAACATCTTTATCGGCACATTGCTTTCTACGATCGTAGTATTAATTCATTTTCAAGGTGAGTGCCCTTAATTTTCTAAATTCAATTTTGTATATATAAGTTATATTAGTTGCAGATAATGCCGATTCATGTTTTCACATTTCATGCTTTAAAATCTTAACTAATTTGTATTAAAAATTGGTATGATGCCCTTCTACGATACGATTTAAAACTCAAGGGTTTTTATTAACTTATTATTTAATTCGTAACAATTAAGATTTGCGTTCTCTTAACTTTTGCCTTATTGAAATTAGTTTTAGTTACTCCATGGTGTAGTGCAATTGCTAAAAAATGCGTGTGGTTTAATCTGGAAAAAATAAATGTTAAGCCTGCAAAATCTTTTATGTATAAATGTTTCCAAAAATAATTCTTTCCAAATTGTTGGAATTGCAGAGAAATTCTCTTCAAAATTGTTTCAGTATCTGTGCTTCTAATTAGAATTTTTAATTATTGACTTCTGAGATTGACACGTAATCTTTTAAAGATCACAATTATCTTTATTTTATTTTCGTAGAAAGAAATTCTTCTGGAATTCACAAGAGAAATTCGGACCGGCGAAATTGGTACAATGAATATGTCAAACCTGTCCCTAGAAAAAAACAAAAATTGGAACCAATAATTATCGATTGTTTA
>JAAAKG020049803.1:0-18444 GCA_010014905.2 Druon quercuslanigerum
AAATTTTGTACTTAGCATCAATTTTTGTTTATTTTGACATCATATTCTTGTTCAGCGACACAAAAGACCTAATAGGTACCAATTGCGTCTCGATTTTCGCAAATTTTCTTACCATGTCCCATTTTTCCATTGACAGGTACCACTGTGCGCCGATCAAGTCGGCTACGGGGAAAGGACGGGATTGCACCAGGAGTCGGTAGGGAGGAGGCTGGCCGCCTACTGGGAGTGTAGGACCGCCAGAGGAGTTGTACGGGGTGAGAGATCCCCGAGGCTACTCGGTTCACCGCACCCAGCGAACTGCCGTTTCTGCGTCGCACGGCCAGCTATATTGTACGTGCCTGCGCGTCGTGTCGGCGCACTGGCTGGCGGTAAGTGTAGGGGAGCGCGCCACGCTAGCCCGGTGTTTCCCCGCACATGCACACTATGTGACGGTACGTTACAACTTAAAACTTTTTAGCATTAGCTGATAACATTTCAAATATAAAAAAATATATTTAGATAATTCTGAGAACAAAATGCTGTCTGTTCTGCTTTAATAATATTAAAGATTAAAAACGAATGTTTACCTCTTAAAATAGAAGAATCAAAATTTTCAATGAAGCGAAGTGAGAATATACATTATTAAGGAGAACTTTTTGTAGCAATTTTTGTAAGGAACAATTTTGCTCTCATAACTTTTCTCATATCTTGCTTAGTCTTTGAGAAAACTAGGTATTTTGATAAAAAAATTTTTTTAAATAGATTTCCTTTAGAAACGGCTCTAGCGAAAATTTTGTATTTTATAAAATAAGAAGATGCAAGACATCCCAGATACAAAGTCAAGGAAATCATTCTTGCTTGTCTTACCTTTGGGCTGAATTCATCTGAATGGAACCGTGTAAAAGTGTTTATACACTTTTCCATTACCTATTCTTTTTAGCTAAAAATGACATATCTGCAATTTTCTTCTTATTATTATGAATATAACCTCTTCATTTTTCTACCTAATATTATGTATATAATATTATACTATTTTTCTTGCAAAAATAAGGTGAAATATGATAAAAATAACAATAATTTTCGCAATTATTCTTTATTGAATTGTTCCCTCTCTCGTTCTCACTTACATTTATATTTCAGTAGAAAAGAGACAAACGAGAGTCGCCTGTGGCGAGTGGCAGTTCTTCGACCATGGTAGGATTTCTGAAAACCTAAAGTATTTTTAAGTATTATGAGAAGTAGTCACAGTGATCACGGAGTAGTACCTTCAGCGATCCTTGTTAGTGCACAGCCCCTCGCTCAAAGTAAAGTATGAGACAAAACTCAGTCATAACACCTCTTGCTCCTTGAAAATAATATTGAGCGTGTATCTACCTGCAATTGCGTTTAATATATGTCTTGTTTACCGAAAGATACTATACGCGTAAAAATTCCAAATACAGGCATTAATCAATAATGTTCGAAATCATATTGATTGAATTTATTTCATTTTTTTTACCTTAAATTTAGAAATATTACAATTAAATTTAACAAGCATATAAAAAATAAAAGAGTTTAGAAAGACTTCTAAATAATTAAAACTTCCTTTGATTTCGATGCTGGATTTTTTTTGAAATTGAGATTATCATATAGGCATATAAAATTTGAAGTTTAGTATTGAATTAACTTTATATTTAATTGCTAATAGAAAATAGGATTTTCTTTCTGAAAAAAAACAATGACTATGTAATTTAGAACATATTAAATTTTGGAAATAAACAAGAAAAATATGCAGGACTGTATGTCCATGTAAAAAGTGAGTAATAGTAAAATTACGAGATTCAGGACATAACTGGCTGTCTGAGTTTTTCTATATTACCGAGCAAGTAACCGGCCTCATTCAGCATAGTTATAATCTCTATCAAGCTTTTCATCCTTTATTCCCCGTATGTGATGATTTAATTAATTTTAGTATGCATATTTAGAACGTAAATAAAGGCAATGTCTGATATAAGAATGAAAAAAAATACTTCACCTATTCAACGATAACTTTTTTTGCTTTAAGTCTTTGAAAAAATGCTGTGACTGCTTCACTTCTGTAAAATACTTTTCCATCCCGAGTCTAAATATAGGCCGTACTTTAACACCTTCACGCTAATATTGGTATGGGCTTAGGTTTTAAAGTAGAGGATATTCCAATACCATTATTGCCCCTACTGTAACGCTTTTATGGGCACAAATTTCCAAATCTTCCATTTGGAGCGTCAAAAGGCTACCTTCCTGTACAAAATAACATTATTTGAAACAAAATATGTATCATTTATTGAATTAAGGAAGATACAACAAAATTTTGTTTTTTTTACTCGTCAACAAATCTTATGTTTTATGCAACTTAAAATGAAAATTTATATTTTTTTTTATATGAAGATGCAAAATGTTATGTAAATGTTATGTAGTACAGAACAGCATAAGTTTGCAGGGTGGCCAACAGCCCGAGAGAATCGAGAGAAAGTCAGGGGAAACATGCATCTGAAGAAAACCCGGAGAAATTTGGAAGGATTACACACGGAGATTTCCCGTATTTAGTAATTCGTACGTTTTGTAATTTTTCAAAGTTCTCAATGAGAAAGCATATAATTTTCGAAGTGTTTAGAATATTAAAAATTGAAAGGTTCACAATGTTTCTCGTTTTGAATGTCACTTAATATTTCGTGATTGTGATACTTAATAATAATATATTTATCATCTTTAAAACTATTATAATTTAAATTTAAAATTATGGCTTTGAATGCGCTATTCCGAAATTATTTAACCTGAGACTTTTTAGATTA
This sequence comes from Druon quercuslanigerum, assembly GCA_010014905.2. Classification (NCBI taxonomy): domain Eukaryota; kingdom Metazoa; phylum Arthropoda; class Insecta; order Hymenoptera; family Cynipidae; genus Druon; species Druon quercuslanigerum. The sequence continues at coordinate 2,790 of JAAAKG020049803.1, forward strand.
ATTCTCGGAGGTTTTAATTTAAAAATTTTACAATATTTTAATTTGAAATGCAAATAATTATTTAAAATAACAATACCATTTCGCTGTTAAATATTCCAAAATTTCATAATAAAAGTCTTGATAGTCAGTTTTGAATTTTACAATTTTAGATGCAAATATAAAGCAATTTCGAACTGCAAAGCTTAAAATTGTACAATTTCAAAAAATTGAATCATATTAACACAATGTAGTAGTTTATTATTTATTTTAATTTTTAATGTATAATATCTTAAAATTTGCAGATTTTTAGTTGAAGATTGTTATATTGAGACTCGAGAGACATTATAGACAGCATGAATTTAATTTCAGACCTTTCATGGACATTTAATAAAAAAAAATAACAAGAGTACATTGCCCGGCGCTTATCGCTCTATGTCAAAACAACATTAATATAATATAATATTGGAAATTTTTTTCAATCATCTACTAAAACTTAAAAAATCTTCTATAATGCTGAATTTTTTATAACTAATGACGTCATCGTCTAATTTAACTGCGCAATTTTTTTTCGTTAACAACTTCAAGGTTATTTTCAATGACGCATTACTTTTTGCGATGTTAAAAAATTATATGCCACACATGTTGATTATAATTTAGAACTTTGAATAAATGTGAAAGAAAAATGTGAAATAAAGTGAAAATTATTAAAGATATTTGAACTGTTTGTGTGCATTGTACAATTTTATTAAAAAACTTTTTCGAAAATTATTTTTTTTAAATTTATTCCGAAACATCAACATATTCCAACTGTACATTGAAGATAGGAAACCTGATGTCTGTTGAAAATAGGTTAGTGCTCCTTCTTATTAAAAATTTTTGACTATTAAACTATGTGAATTTAAAATCAAATTAAATTAAATTGAAAAATTTTAAACTCTATGCAATCTGTTTGAAAAAATATTATTTATGTATTTGGTAGAGTATAAAAGTTACTTCGTAGCAAAAATGTGTTTCCAGTTTTTCTGCTAGCTATCAAGTGATTACTCAAAATGAACTCACTGAATTGCAGAAAGCTTGTTCACATTTTTGAACATGCCTATGAAGATATTCGAAGGTTAAACAAGATCCTAAGGAAGGCAAAGGAGCATCTCTCTTTGGGTGAAAAAAATAAACTACTTACAACAATTAAACTACTGGCATAGAAAAACCGCATATTCAAGAAACTGCAGAAGAGTGGAACTGGCGTGAATAATGGCTTGGATAGAAAATAAATGGGATCAGATAGCAAGATTTGGAGTCAGCTTTAAAATTCGAGTGAGAACAGGTTTCATTATAAATTTAACACATAAAGATTTAGATGATTTTTTCACCTATTCCAAAATAATGATTACACACAGAATAAAAAATACTTTGAAAACTTTCGTGGGGGGCTTAAAAAGCAATGGAATTCCTGCTGCAAAATTTAGTGCTATAGAAGAGAGTCAGTAAAGCGATTAAATTAAATTTCTCCATACAAAAATGACCTTATTTTATAAGCAACTGAAATAAATGAGTGGTTTGAGAGTAGAGTGAAAGAGCAACTTTTAACTAAAGTAGAGGATTTCCAGCAAAGAAAGTCTCGCTGGAGACTAAAAGAGATCATAAATATAAATGTTAATATTAATAAATACGCAACTTTTGCAATAGGCTCATCTACTTTCATACGATTACCTAAATTTATAAGTGATAAAAAAGCAGTTGTAAATGTTAAGCACAGTGATGAGTACTGTTTTCTCTGGTCAGAAATGGCCGTCATTTTTCCTGCTAACAACCACATAAATCGAGTCTCTTCCTACCCACATTTTGATACGCTCTTAAAGCGTGATGAAATCAACTTTCCCATAACTGTTCAAGATATCAAGAAATTTAAAAAAATGAATCAATGGCGTATAAATGTTCATGGCATAGACCATGAGGAAAATAGGGGGAAAAATGAGATTGTCCCTCTGTATATAAGCAAAGAAATATCGAAATGTCCTACAATTCACCTGCTAATGATTGAAAATCCCGATATCGATTATGATAACAATGTCAGTGAAAGTAATCCAGTGTATCATTTCGCATGGATTAAAAATCTCTCTCGATTAGTTAGTTCGCAATTTTCGAAAGTAAAACGTAATATATTATTTTGTGACAGGTGCTTGTTTCACTTTATATTAGCAAAATCTTTAATAAATCATAGAACTAATTGCCAAAATCTGAATAATTGTAGAGTAATGCTTCCAAATTATAGATTTTAGGAAAAAGTTCCATTTGAAGTATATGCAGACATTGAATGTTTGCTTCAACTGGTTACAAATTCACAAACAGATAAGGCGGCGTATCAAAAGCATATCCCTACTAGTGTAGCGTATTACATACAATGCAGTTTTGATGATTGAAACGCAGAACCTAAAGTCTACCGTAAAAAAGATTGCATTGAATAGTTTCCAAAGGAATATTTCTTATTTGCAAAATCCGGTACCAACGGAAAAATTAACTTCAAAGCAAAAACCAGATTTTCTAAATGTAAAATTGTTTCACATTTGCGAAAAACAATTTAGGAAAAAAGATATTAAACATCGCGACCATTGTCACTTTACAGGTAAGTACCGTGGTGCACCAAATGCAAGCTGCAACGTTAATTACAAAGATTCTCATATAATTTTAAGGGACATGTCTCTTTACTGCCTGTAAATAAATTTACAATACATTTACAAAACATGTTAACAATACCAGAGCTAAACTTAGATTTATCGATTGTTTCCGATTCATACCAAGTAATACAGAAAAATTAGTCTCATATCTCAATGATAGAGAAAAAACAATAACTAGGAAATTTTGTAAAAATAAAAGCGAATTCAATTTGTTAACAAGAAAAAGTGTCTTCTCATACGACTACATTGATAGTTGGAAGAAATTAGAGGAAGACAGTTTACCACCAAAAGAGGCGTTTTATTCAAAATTAAACGATTGCCACATTTTAGACGAAGACTATCAACGCGCGTGCAAAGTGTGGGAAACGTTTAATTTGCAAAATTTAGGGCAGAACTCAGGACTTTCTTTTGATGCAATGCTAAAGTACACTGGAATTGAACTGCATTTACTGACTGATGTGGAAATGTTACTCTTAATTCAGAAAGCAATCAGAGGTGGTGTTTCTCAATGCTCAAACCGGTTTGCAAAAGCATACAATATATTTATGTACCAACATTTTAATCCATGCAACCCAGAGTCGTACATTTTTTATTTGGATATTAATAATCAGTATGGTAAAGATTGTGTGTGAGTCTTTACTATATCAAAGATTTTTCAATGTGCCTGATAATTCACCTGAAGGTTATATTCTACAAGTGGATCTAGAGTATCCGGAAGAGCTTCATGATTTGCACAAGGATCTTTCATTATGCCCAGAACACTTTGTGCCCCCTGGTTCTAAATGTTATATTCCACAGTTAGTAACCGATTTGCTACCAAAGAAAAATTATGTACTACATTACCGAAATCTAAAAATGTACTTGAAATTAGGTATGAGACTAACAAAAATTCATAGAATTCTAAAATTCAAACAAAAATTGTGGCTAAAAGAGTACATTGATATAAGCACAGAACATAAAAAAGAGCAACTAACGACTTTGAGAAATATTTCTATAAATTAGAGTACATTGATATAAACACAGAACATAGAAAAAGAGCAACTAACGAATTTGAGAAAAATTTCTATAAATTGATGAAAAGTTTCGTTTTTGGAAAGACGATGGAGAACGTTAGGAAGCACAAAGATGTTAGAATTGTAACAAAATGGGAGGCTGTACCATATTTGATAAAAATATGGTCATTATTGAAATGAACAAAACAACAATTTTTTTCAATTAACCATATACATTGCATTCACGGATATTCTACCAAATTTTGGAAATTCTGCAAAATTGTTATATACAGATACAGACAGTCTCATCTATCATTTCACTGTTACCAACTTTTACGACCTTATTAAACGAAGCATCCATAAATTTGATACGTCAGATTATCCTCCAGACAATGTTTACGGAATTCCACAAAAGAATAAAAAAGTGTTGGGACTACTAAAAGATGAATGCAACGGCGATATAATGACTGAATTTGTAGTTATGAGATCAAAATGATATGCATATAGAGTATTGGACGAAGAAGATGAAAAAATAGAGCCAAAGGTATAAAAGGATCAACATTGAAAACAATAACATTCGATAATTATAAGCAGACTCTCATATCCTTTCAGAATCTGATTAAAACCCAGTACCTAATCCGAAGCAGAAAACACGAAGTTCACACCATCATCCAAGATGGGATTGCTGTCAGCTGTCATGATGACAAACGAATGCCTGCTCCCTGGTATTACAGATACTCTTCCATGGGGATATAAATATAGAGCATATGAACCCATGGAAGTTGATACAATATAAAAATGCACATATAAGTATTGCATCTTTGTATATATCTATGTAAAAATCGTGATTGTAAGCTACTAAGATTGTATATATGAGTAGAAACAAGCGAGGTGAAATATGAGCGTAGGAGTGAGTGAGAGAGAGAGAGAGAGAGAGAGAGAGAGAATATACTGCATATAACTCTAAGCTATTAAAAATTGTATATACGGGCGGAGGAGTCAGAGAGATAGTGGTAGAAAGAATATACTGCATATACGAGTGTAGGAGTAAGAGAGACAGAATAAAAAACTTAATGTAGCAGATATTAGTCTACATATTATAGATATAACTTAAATTGTATATATATATACATATGCGTAAAAAATTGGAAGAAGAAGTAATCGAAAAAGACTGTTTGTAAAAAAAAAGTTATTGCAAAATGAAAATAGTTGAATATAAAATGGTGTTTTTTATTGAATACATCCTTATTACTATTAGGACAAGGAACTCAGAAAAAAACACACATAAGTTTCTTTTCATTTGCTTTTTTATTTCCAAAATATCAGTACATTATATGTGCTTAAAAATACGTAGATTAAATAAATATAGGGGGGAAAAAAATTTCTTATCTCTTTAAATAAAAATAATAATCAGTGTATAAGTACTCTTCTAAAATCATCCAGTCTTCCGAGCAAGATGCTGATGTTTGAGCGGGAAAATTTTCACTAGTTTGAAATTCCAAACGAACGTCAACTGGTTCGTATTTAAGTGACTCATTCTGTTTACAACAGTCAATCACTACTGGAGGTGCATAATCTCTAAATGCACTTCACAATAGCAATGGATGTGGTTCTTTACCATAGTAATTAGCTTAAAAGTTTGTACACATTTCATAAAGAAGAGCATACTGATTTCGATTAATATCAAGATTTAAATTACTATAAGGATAGCACTGATCATTTAAAAGTAGTTTGACATTAGTCAAATTGCATTAATCAAAGTTGCTACTGCTTCTAATAGTAGTATTTTTTTTCTGTTTGTCTGAAATCCAAGTATAAAAAATCTCCGTTTTTTTCAATTGAGTTGAGGTTTTTACAGTCCAAATATGGTTTAAAGTCGTTGAAAGTAGGGGTTATTCATAGAGTTCACAAGTTCGAAAACTTATTGGAATAGTTGAATCTTTTTCAATATATATTAACAACTGAAATTTTCATGAATCTGATAGTCTAACGCTAGGCAATAGTCACTCTATTTTATTAATTTAAATTTTATACTGCTCAAGAGGGGCTGTTTGCAAGATGGCATTTGCATCACTTTTCAATGTTATCAAAATTAGTTCATGCTTAGTATGGACAATAATTTTGTGATAATCTTCAGCCAAACCAAATATCATGCTCGGAGGTATAGCTATATCAAAGTAACCGGTGACGTTTGTTAGCGATTGATTATTATTTGCATCAAGCCAACCAGTATTCTGTACGTAACGTGATTGTCCAGGATTTAGACATACATAATTTTTCATAAGACTAGTCAGACCAAGATTTTTATTTCTATCAATTTCTATTGCATTGATTTCATATCTTGCTCCTTGAGACAAACGACAGATGGCGTTAGAAACTAAAGCTGGGTTTGTAACTTGCGCTCCATTAGTTTTTACGATTCTTCTATGTGCATGAAGTGAACTTTTGCTCAGCAGGAGACACTGGTCCTGATTCTCAACGAAGATCCGAATTTACTCACTGTTGTTGAAGTTAGATGAGGCATAAGACTGATGCGCATGAATTTCACAATGCGCAATAGACTCATCAAAGATGGTTGGTGCTTGAATATTTAAAATTTCCCCCTCCATGACAAATAACACAGCTTCAAAAAAAATCGAAAAAATTACCCCTGGAGTCTGACTATGTCTATCATATGTTTGCGGGGTCGCTGAATACCCCTTAATCCCTTAACCCCATAACCTCAAAATTCCATAACCCCGAAACCCCAGAACTCGTTAAGAAAGAGACTTATGCTTGTTGAAGCCCTGAAGCACAGAACGTTCGAGCCATGCATGCTTCTTAAGCCTTAAACCTTGTCTCACACTTTCCAGGGTGCTTTATTAAAGTGAGGTTCACTTGCCTCTCACTCTTCGGGGTGCTTTTTGAAAGTGTGTTGCCCTTGCCTCACATGAATAGTAAATATGAAATAAAAAGAAGATAAATTGACTTTATGTGAAAGAACAATTAGGTTATAAAAAATGAAACTTAATAAAGATTCTACCTTTATTCATCTTCTTTAGTCCTTTTATGTCATCATATTCTCACCGCATGTTCCCTGATAACGTTTCTCCATATGTTTCATGTCTTTATGACACCTTTCTCCCTGTTCTTCGCTATAATTGCTGAGTTTTCCTTGGAAGTAAACAATATGCGAGTCTAAGAAATGTAACTTTATACTCATATTACAGCACAAAGTGTGATAGTTTTTTACCATAGTACTTACTAATTCTTTATATTTTCGGCTCTTCTTATTGCCCAAAAAATTTTGAGCTACCTCGCAAGAACTGATCCATGCAGCTTTCTCTTTCTCTGTCATGTGGGCTGTGAAATTGGCATCATTGAAGAAGACTCGGATCGGTGGACCATCAAAAATTCCTGCTTCTAACTAGGCTTAACTTAGTTTTGGCATTTTACTCGCTATGTATTTCAATGACTGACCTTCTTTATCCAAAGCTTTCACGAACTGTTTCATCAAGCCAAGTTTTAGATGAAGTGGAGGTATTAATATCTTCGTTTCATCTACAAGTGGTGTTTTAAAAAAGTTTTAAGTCCCAGGCTGTAACGATACTCGTTTAGGCCATTCCTTCTTAGAATATTGATTTTTACGATCCCTACTATCAAAAAGACAAAGAAAATAGGGAAAGTTAATGTTACCACTCTCATTTGCTGAATAATACCTATGATTTTGAGATCCCCACATATTCGCCACTGGTGTTCAGAATAGTTTATTTTCTCAAAAACGACCTTTACATTGTCATACGTTTCCTTGAGAACTGTTGAGTGTGCGATTGGGATAGGGGCTAAAACATTAGTATTATGCAGAAGTATCGCCTTAAGATTTCTGATAGAGGAATCTACAAACAGACGCCACTCTTCTGCCTTGTATACTCGATCTTTTATAGTGTTCATGAGCCCAGCTATATCGTTGCAATACACTAAATGAATGGCTTTGTCGTGAGTAAAGAAAGGTGTGAATTCTGTGTCCCTATTCCTGTACATGGTTACTCTTGCAGATTTTTCGAGAAGATTTTTTTGATTCAACCAAGAGGCTATAAGTTCTTGAGCCTCTTTTGATAATCCCGAATCTCTCCTTAAATCACTTAACTCTTCTTGAGTGAAAAGTTGTGGCATCGAATTTTTTTGATTCCCGACCCTCTTCGCTCGCACTCAAACTGTCAGATTCCATATCAATATCACTCTCGATGAGGACTCCGCCATTTGTACCCATTCCCACTATATCTATATCTTCCATTCTTTTGGTATCTCTCTCAACATTGCTGTCTGTCCGTCATACAAAAGAAACAGTCTTCCTTAGATTCAGGCATGCCCCATGAAGCAAGAGCAGTGTATTTCAACTGTGATAAGTTTTTAGTATTGTGATAGTTAGTCAACATTTTATAACAGGTTTCACAAATAGCACGTGGATCCCAATTTGCGTCCAGATTTGGATGGTTCATAAAAACGAAAAACATAGCAAAATTTGTTTGATTTACTAGGATGACCGTGAACATGTGGACTAAAAAATATGCCCGCTTTCACGCCTTGACCAGCCGCCGATACTAGAGATCCAACCCACTGCACCGTAAACTTCTTCGTGTGTTTGCCCTGATAACATAAACTCCATTATCTCAAATTTGAGGTTGACAGTGATTTCATTTGTCTCAACAGGATTCCTTTTGCAGCAAAAGTTTTGCTTATGCGACTAACTTCACCTAATCTTGCAGAAAAATAACTCTGTTTTTTTGTGAAACATATATTCACGACGTTCAAAACAAAACAGGCAAGAGGACGATGCTTTTGTTTCAAGACAACTTTTTCTCTGAGTGGGGTTTTTGAATAATGTGGGTTTAAGGCTCAAGAAGCATGCATGGCTCGAACATACTGTGCTTCAGGGCTTCCACAAGCATAAGTCTCTTTCTTACCGAGTTCTGGGGTTTCGGGGTTATGGAATTTTGAGGTTATGGGGTTAATGGGTTATGTGTTTAAGGGAAATAAGGGGTATAGGGTTATTGGGATTGAGTGGTCAAAAGATAGAGGTTTTATTTGGTTTGTTGGCCTTTTTCTTGAGGTTATGGAAAATCCTGACGTGCTGAGGTTAAATGAACCCCGAATTTGGATTCAGCGACCCCGAAAACATATGATAGACATAGTCACACTCGAGGGGTAATATTTTCGATTTTTTTGTGGAGCTGTGTTATCAATAGTTGCTCGATAAATAGACAGATGCAGGTGCAAAAAATCTTGAATCTCCTTATTCTCTTCTTTTTCTGAGCTTTAGTCCTAGAATTTTAGGAAGAGGATACTTTGAGGTTTTAACCCTTTGACTGCTCTTTGTCGACTGATAAGTTTATGACATTGTGTGAAAATTAACAAAATATCCGTCTTCATCAACTATACGGAGCTATATATGATCTATTGTCTGCATAACGACTAGTAAGTAAATGACATGAGATGGTACTTCCACTATCTTATATCCAAGTGTCACTAGAGGGAAAAATTCATGAATAGTATGTACTTTCTGACCATTAACGTATGCGCCTGTAGTAATGCTACACTCAATTCTCAAAGAATTAACTTATATGATTGATACTGGTTAAACAGATTCATACGCTGGTTATCTTCTAGTCTGAGCAAAATAGTTCGTTTCCAGGATTGAAGAAGTTACCGATAATGGTAGCGTCAATGAATCATCCATGATAACAGCTAGCGTTCAACTGACTTTATATTTAAAATTTCAACACTTATATCTAATAAACGTACTGTTAGATTTTAAGTGATTGCATAGAAATTGCAAACATAAATGTCTACACACGAATTTATCGTAATTTTAATATCTCTCATAATTATACTTTTTCTACAAACACCGAAATACTTAAAGAGACCCGAAGGTGGTCGAAGATTACCGAAGCTACCGAAATAAATTATTTAATCGTCAATCATTTTATAGGCACACCAATGTGTTCCTGGACCTTTTTATCATGAAGATTAACAATAGCACATTCATATTTACGTGGTCCACCCTTTGATAATCAATTTCGCATAAAAACAGCTCGAAAATGTGAAATCTTCAAAGATTTTGCAAATTTTAGTAAATCGGCATCTGTCAAGGCTCGATTTGGTACCTTCACTTTAAGTTTTTTTTACTTGCATTTGAGTCCTACTCCTTGTTTATACGGTTTTAGATGAAGCCCTAATACAGCTCCGCCAGCTAGTGCCATAGCAGCACTGAGAACGGCAAAAACGGGTATAAGAAAGGGTAAAAATTCTCCTACTTTGGTCGCTACAGGTAGTGTATGAGGTTTATTCATATTTCTTTTCCCACCAGCCTGCATCGCAGGCATGCGCCTCTAAGTGCAGATTTAATGGCAGTTTGCGCATCTTTGCTTGAAACCATGGACTTTTTAGCTGTAGAGACAATTTTTCTCAGCGTAGTCGTAGGTCTTCCATTCTTGCTGAGACCCTTCCCCAATTTTAATTTCACCTTCATTGCGCTTGCTACTTCTAAAGCAGCAGCCTTATCACCTATGCTTGTGGCTGGAGCAAGCACACGTTTCCAAGCTTTTTCAGCTAGTACACTGTCAGCTGAGTTTCTAGCCTCGATATGTTGTATATTTTGTGAGTAGGCTATATCGTGCTCTTTGCAAGCAGCGTCTAGTGGATTGATTCCTGGATCACCTTGTGCTAATAGTTTGGCTAGTTTCGTAGCTGCTCCATAGTACTGATAACCAGGCAAAGCAGCTAATACGGCAAATTGTTGATGATTCTGTTGAGCAAGCCTCTCCCACGTCTTTTCTACTTCACGATTCGTTTACGACTAACTTCTGTCTCTGTAAACGATCATATCTATGCAAGGAACACTTTCAGACTGAAGAGACAACCTATATAACCACGATATTTATACGTTTTCCAGTCAGTCTTTGTCAAGATGCAGTTTGAAGTACAGCCTGTGAAACCTATTCAGAGTTTTGATTCGCAAGTTCAAAACGAGAATAAAGAAAAACGACATGGACATTTGCTACCAAGCAGTGTACGAGCTATATTTTTTGGGCCTTATAAATGTGGATAGAAAATGCTTTGCTAGCTCTACTGATACATCCAAATGGCTTGAGATATACAAATATTTACATCTACTCAAATCTCTAAAACAACCAAAGTATGAATTCTTGGAAAAAGTCCTTCAATCAATAGATGATGTTAAGTACTATTCTTTCAATCAGCATCAAGAGATTATAATGCCAATAATTACTTGATGATGTGGCTTGTGAGAAACATGATAATATAAGAGCATTCTTTTCCATGAGTAGATGCAAGGATGTTGACTGTTTTTACCTAAGTCAGACATATGCTCATAATCCTAAACATCTTGTACGCGACAATGTTAATCTACTTGTGTTATTCAAGCAAGATGAAATGAATCTAATGTACATTTCTGATGATCATGTAAATACTGATATGACTTATTCGCAATTTAAAAATGTCTGTTTAACTTGATGAAATAATGAAAAGTACGGATTTGCTGTAATTGGCAAGAATAGGAATCTTAACCAGGGTAGATACAGGAAAGATTTTGATTGTTTCATAAATCTAAAAAAGTAATATATACAAGCGTAATGGTCCATATAAAAACAGTCACACCTTGGACGTTGATGCATCAACATGTCTTCGCGTCAAGAGAATTTTCAAAAGCAAAAGAATGTTTTGCATCAATTTGCTAAACCTAGTCAATCAATTCGACGAAAGCATAGGTTAATAAAATTGGATAAAGAAATAGTTAAACGCACATTAAGTGACACTTTTAAACCTCTTGTGAATCCATGAGAGAAAATTGTTAATGGTTTGAAGAATATGAAAAAAGTTGAACCAATTAGAAGAAAAGAAGAAGCAAATAATAAAGCTGAAGAAAGTATTGATGATGATGATGATTTTTCATATAAATCAATTAATGACGATGAGGAAGAAGCAAACGAGACTGTAGATACCAGTAATTTAGAGACATCAACTGCTAGCAAAAATAACTCAGAAACATCTACATCTTCAAGGATTGATGATGGTGCAAATAAGTAACTCATATTGTTAGTATGAAGTAAGAAAATTAACAAAAGATAGATTAATGATTAGAGATTCTCAGATAAGTTTCAGTCAAAACTATATTCATCTAGGTAATTTGAATATTCCCAAAAGCAAAGGCTTCCTTCAACTTTTATTTTAAAAAGTACCTTAAAAGTCTTCTATAACTCCCAGTGATCTTGAAAATTATAGACAAATTGTTATTGCAACAAATGCACATAAAAAACATTATAAGGCAAATGGCGAAATTCGTGACAGTAAGGTCTTTATATATAAAAACTTTTTTATGAAATTTATTCACCCATATCCATCAAAGAATAAAGATAGATGAAGTAAATATGGGAAATCATTATCAGGTTAAGGTATGAACCCACAATACATGATTGCTCGACAGAAAAGTCTGAAGGATTACATTTACTGAGATTATCCGAATGAACTGGTAGATCGCTTACACTTACTGCTTGCGTCTCAAGCAGCTGGAAATCCAAGTCACATCAACGAAATTATATCATTTATTGAAGAACTAAGAGAAGCTGCAATTATATATGAAACAGAGTTTGTCAAGATTTTCATCTTTTGCAAGATGAGCTTCGATGTATTTGAACGTCGCTCCAAGCGTGCAGAGAGTACAAGTCGTGGTCTTCTTGGAATTGGCTTCAAAGTCACATCTAAAGGACATTATGACATGGATAAGAGGAGGCTGTGTAAGGTGGCTAAAGCTCAAGAGCAGTATGATGCTGTGAATCTACATATGGTGCAACATATGATACAGCGTAAACTTCAGACTATATATGATGTTAGAGCTTCTTTGCGAACTGAAGTAGTCAATAATTTCATGATGATTAAAACTTAGGAAAATTCCACAGATAAACTTTAAAAAAACTGCTAAAATAGATGTTGAATCAATCGGAAAACTGGTGTAACGAAATTCCGAGCATATAAGTCAGTTAGATACCAGGCTGAATGCACTCAAAAATTGACGCTGAGAAGCTGCAGTTGGTAAAGGAGCTGCACAAGTCGGCTAGAAGAAATTGCCCACAAATTATCTCCAAAATCCTGAAAAGTCTAGAACAGAAGTCGAAAAATGATTTAAAAAATCAATAAATTTGAAAAGAATTTTAAATGTGTGCCGTTTAAGGGAAAGAATTTTAATTTGAATTTCAAAATTTATTGGATTGGATAAGTGAGGGGTTTAAAAACATATACCAAACTAAACAAAAATCGCAATAATCCGGTTAGGAAAAACGGAAATGAAATTCGAAAAATAAGCGAAAAATAGAAGCAACTAGTAGGGAAAAACTAGATAAATTTTGAAGAAAAAAAACAAAACTTAAGAAAAGAATGCGGAGTCAGTAACAAAAATTGGCTCGCGAATTTTACAAGTTGAGTTACACAATCCAAACAACCCCATACTTTCACGCCCTGAGAGGATGCTTTCGCTAAGTGGTCAGGCCACGCGAATCCCCAATGGTAAAAACCGAGATGCTCACTTAAGTGAACGTGCCGGTTTTTAGTCAGCCCATAAAAATCACTGAGCTAATCGGTAAAGAGATAAAAATAAATAAAGAAAATCGAATGCATTTAAGATCAGGAAAAATAAAAATTATTACGAAAATGGGTAATCCGGTCGAAAATGTCAAAGAAAGTAGGAAAAATAATGAAAACTTGCTAATTATATTTGAAGAGAATAATGCACAAGAAAATGCGAGTAATTTAGAAAACGAAAATATTGATAATCAATCGGTCGAATTAGAAAATGGAAGAGAAGAAATAAATACAAACTTAGAATTCATAACGGTAAGAAATAGAGATTTTAAATAGGGGAAGGTACAAGCAAGGCAAGCGACAGGTGCAATAGCAAGAACAATAACACAGACAGAAACACAGACAGAAAGTACTCCCAACTCAAACCGACTAAACCGTACCCCACATAGACGCGAAATGGAAATACTGTCCCCAAATACCGAGAATACGTTAGGTAATTGGAGGATAGAAGAGGAAAATAGTAGGTACTTAGAAAATAGTGAATTAGAAATTAATAGAATGGATAGAGAAATTGAAAACAAGAGAAAAGATCTTAAAATATTAGAAAAAACAGATAGAGATTAGAGTTGAGTAGGTTTGAACAAGAAGAAACACTTAGAAAGGAAAAAGAAAGAATAGAAAAAGAAAGAGCAGAGGAAGAAAAATTAGGTCGCGAAAGATTGCGAAAAGAATTAGCAAGACAAGAAAAAGAAGATACGAGAATTAATAATAGAACGTTTGAAATTGATTCTTTCTAAGAGAGTAATAATGAATTTTGAAATGGAGCAGAAGAATTAATTAATTTTGAAGAAAGTAAAAACGATAAAATGAAAATAAAAGAACTTTCAGAAAAAATTTAAATGATAAAATGGATAGAATTTTAAATACAACGAAAAATTTATTCAATCAAAGTAATAAATCACGAAATGTACAAAATACGGTTCATTTCGAAGAAACAGATTTATAATTTAACGACCAAAGGCACTCTTTAGCAGGTGCAAGAAAGAGAATAACATATAATAGAAGCACCGAGACCGGTGCAAAGGCAATCAATTATACGAAAATCAAATTTGCCTCAATACGAAACGGAAACGCAAAGACGAATTGTTAGGTGTAGAGAGACAGATAGGGAAAGAGAAGAGATGCATGAAAATAATATGAATGAAATTCCAGCAACTCTGTTTCCTTTCGGAATGATTTAAACCCCTTTCCAGATAATGTCTAATTGGCCCATTAAAATTAAAAATAACACGGAAAATATTCCAACTTATTTTTTAAATAATTTAATAAGATTTAAAAGAGGGTATAAAATTCACGAACGAGACATTTTAGAAAATTTACATGCTGTTTTCGAAGAAGAAGCATTAAGTTGGTTCCAGGCCAATAAAAATAATTCGCGATATTTGGATGAATTTATTAAGGTTTTTAAAGAAACCTATTTAAACGAAAGGTATACGGAAATAATTAAAGATAAAATAAAATTTTGCAACCAGAAAAAAGATCAAGATATTCATGCTTATGTTACAGAAATTAAACAATTATTCAAAAAATTAATGCCACGTTCGAGTCTGGAATGGCAATTAAGAAAGAATTATGAAAATTTAAGAATCAAATATAAAGTTTACGTTTTTCAGAATTAGAAATTTTAGGGCGAGAATGGGAAACAGAATTATCAAAACAATGTAGACCGAGGTATTTAAACCAACAAAACATGCAACAATTCAAACCAGGATTTCCAAATAGAAATCCAAAATTTATTAATCCACGATTTCCAAATAATAATTCACATTGTGCGAATAATGAAAGATATTCAGGAAATCAGAGGTTTATGTATAATAACAGTGGTTTCAGAAGTCAAAACGCAGCTGGACATGTATTATTGAATACAATTAATCAGCTGTTAGGAAACACGCAGAAAAAACTTGAAAATACTCCGCAAATACCAGCGCTCTTATTTATCGCGGAGGAAAATAAAAATAAGTCAGAAGACAAAAAAGAAAATAATGGACAAATTAAAAATACGAAACATTTAAATTATAAAAATAGTAGCGAAAATAAAACAGGTGAAATGAATTCAAGTGCACAGGATTTCACGGATCCGAACTCAGGAACTCGAAATTTTAATTACAGATCGCGAGAATCCATTACATGCTACAATTGCGGGAAAATAGGCCATTTTCTACGTGATTATTGGTATAGCTAAGATGACGAAAACGAATACGATCGCTATTAAAGGCGGAAAATAGCAGACAAAAACCAGAGACCGCCTGAAATACTTAACTCGAACACAAATGACACAGACGAAACGAGTTTTCACTTCATGATTGATTTTAAAAATCATAAATATGAAGTGTTAGTTGACACCGGTGCGACACACTCATATGTAGGTGAAAGATT
>JAAAKG020049814.1:3382-15789 GCA_010014905.2 Druon quercuslanigerum
TTATGAAAATTGGTTTTGAATAATTATTAATTTTTGTTAATTAATAATTATTATCAATTTCTAAAGTTTTATAGTGAAGAATAATCACGAAGATACACATAGTTGATTTCGTAAACAAACTGACCCTGTTCGTTGTAAACCAATTGAGCCTATCCGCTTAGAATCAGCCAAACTCTGAATATATTTATGAAAGTTGGATAAACAATTATTAATTATTATAAAAATTAACAATTCGGATATAAATTCTTTGTTAATTGCAAAGACATTCTTTATTTATTCAATAAATAAATCATTTCTAATCGTTCATGAATAGCCAAACTATGATTTTGATTATGCAAATTGTTTAAATAATGAGTCATTATTGTTAATTTGGAAAGTGTGATAGTGAAGAGTAATCATAAAGACACATTTTATTGCCTCCGAAAACAAATTGAGCTCATTCATTTAAAATTAGCCAAACTATGAATTTGTTTATTAAAATTGGTTTCAAATAATTATTAATTTTTGTTAATTATTAATTATTATCAATTAAAAAAGTTTCTTCGCGAAGAATAATCGCAAAGACACACTTAGTTGATTTCGTAAACAATCTGAGCCTATTCGTTTAAAAATAGCCAAACTGTGATTTTTATTATTGAAAATTGATGAAATATTTAATGTTTAAATATAAAATTATTATTGTCAATTTAAACAGTTTCATAAAAAAAATAAATGCAAAGATATTCTTTTTTCATTCTGTAAACAAATTAAACCTATTCATTCAAAAATAGCCAAACCATGAATTTGTTTATAAACACTGATTTTAAATAATTATTCATTATCTTTAATTAATAATTATTATCAATTACAACATTTCCATAGCGAAAAGTAATCGCAACAAAAATTTTGGCTCACTTCGTAAAGAAATTGAAGCAATTCACTTGAAAATAGACAAACTCTGAACATGTTTATGAATATTGTTTAAAGAATTATTAATTCTTTCTAGTTTGAAAAGTATAATAGCAAACACTGATCACAAAATACATTCGTTGTTGATTCTATAAAGCTTTCGAGCTTATTCATTTTAGAATAGCCAAACTATGATTTTTTATACAAATTGTTTATATATTAAATAATTATCGTCAATTTGAAAAGTTTAATAGTGAAAAGCAATCGCAAAGACATTCTTTGTTTATTCTGTAAACAAATTTAGCATATTTATTTAAAATTATCCAAATGCTGAATTTTGTCAATAAAATTGTTTAAATAATTAATAATTATTGTCAATTTCAAAACTTGTATAGGGAAGATTAATCGCTGATTACTCAAATATTTAAAATTTTCGAAGATCAAATTTAAAACGTAATTGTTAAATTTGTACCCAAAAATATGATTTTTTAAACAAATAGAATTTGTTTTCAAAATTTTTAACCGAAAAAAGAATTTGATATAAAATTCAAGAATTCTCAAAAAAAGTAAATTCCTGGTGTTAAATTTTTTGCAAGCAGATGAATTTTGAACCAAAAAGTTGATTTTTAAGAAAGAATGAAAATTTGGTTTTCTAAGTTTTAAAAATTTAGTTCAACTTTTAAACTTAGTTGTTCAACTTTTAACTAAAAAGATAAATTTTTAACATAAAAAAATAAACTTTTAACAAAATTAAAGAACTCTCAACCCAACGGTTGAATTTTCAACTGAGCTAGATTAATTTTAAAAAAAACGATTTTTTAACAAACAGTTTTAATTTTAACAAAAAGTTGAATATTTACATTAAAAAGAACCATTTTCGACTAAAATTGGAATGGGTAAATTTTAAGTTAATAAAGTAATTTTTCAAGGAAAAAAAGGAAATTTCAACAAAGCAGCTCAATTTTCAATCAAAGATATAAAATTTTAAGTAATATTTCGAATTGCTAAACAAAAATGCATTTTTAAAAAATTAGTTTAACGTTAAAACTTAGTTGTTAAATTTTCAACCAAAAACATGAATTTTTATACAAAAAGTTAAATTTTTAACCAAAAAGATGACTTTTTAGACAAAAAGTTAAAGTTGTAACAAATAAGATAAATTTTTAAATGAAAAGTTGGATTTTTAAACTAAAAGTTGAATTTTTAAGAAAGAAAACATTTTTTTTCAGGTTTCAATAAATAAGTTCAATTTTTAAACCTAGTTGTTAAATTTTAACAACAAAAAAATTAATTTTAAACAAAAAATAGACAAATGTTCAATAAAATATAAAAATTCTCAACCAAAGAGATGAATTTACCATAAAAAAGATGAATTTTCAATAAAATACAAAAGTTTTATTTTTTTATTTCAGAAAAGTAGTTCAAATCTAACATCTAGTTGTTAAATTTGTGTACCCAAAAATATATATTTCTGAACAAAAATATTAATTTCCTATCAAAATAGAAAAATTTTCAATAAAATTAATGTATTCTCAACCAAATAGTTGAATTTTTAAGAATGAAAGAAAAATGTTATTTCTTTATTTTAGGAAAGTAGTTCAACTATAAAATCCAGTGTTTTTTTTACAGAAAAAAGAATTTGATATAAATTTTAAGAAATCTCAGCCAAGAAGTTAAAGTTTAGAGACGAATTTTCAATAAAATTTAAGAATTTTCAATTAAAAGGTTGAAGTTTCATCAAAAAAATAGGAATTTTTAAACAAACAGATTAATTTACTGCTAAAAAACACAAATTTTAATCAAATTCATAAAATCTTAACGAAAAAGTTGAGTTTTTAAGAAAGAGAGAAAATTTGTTTAAGTTTTAAAAATGTATTTCAACTTTAAAACGTAGTTGTTTAATTTTTAACTGAAAAGAGGAATTTTTAAATAAAGATAAATTTTTTTTACAGCAAAAACTGACCTTTTAACAAAATTCAAGAACTTTCAACCAAACGGTTGAATTTTCTACTAAAAAGATGAATTTTTAAACAAAAATATTAATTTTATACCATAAAAAACGATTTTTTAATCAAATCCAACAACACTTAACCTAAAATTTGAATTTTCAACTAAACTAATATAATTATCAACAAAAGAACGAATTTTTAACAAAAAAGTTTAATTTTTTTACATTAAAAACAACCGTTTTCGACCAAAATTGAAATTGATAAATTTTAATTTACTAAAGTAATTTTTCAACGAAAAAAAGTATTTTGCAACAAAAGAGTTCAATTTTCAACCAAAAAGATGAATTTTTGAACAAAAATTTGTATTTTTTAACAACATGATGAATTTTCAACCAAAAAGGTGAATTTTTAAACAGAAAGATTATTTTTCTACCAAAAAAATCAAATTAAAACAAAATTCAAATCTACCTAACCGTAAAGCGAAAGTTTTGACTAAAAAAGATAATTTTTAAACGAAAAGATTGATTCACTGCAAAAAAGACAAATTTTTTTAAAAATTCAAGATTTCTAAACTAAAAAGTGGAATTCTTAAGTAGAAAGATGAAGTTTTAGACAACAAGATTAACTTACTTAAAAAGATATGACTTTTTAATCAAACTTAAAAATTCTAATCAAAAAGTTTAATTTTTAAGAAATAAAGAAAAATATGCATGTTTTTCTAATTTTAAGAAAGAAGATCCACTTTAAAATATAGTTGTTAAATTTTGAACGAAAAAAATGAATGTTTAAACAAAAAGTTGAATTTTTAAGAAAGAAAACAACTTTTTCAGGTTTTAAGAAATTAGTTCAACTTTAAAACCTAGTTGTTTAATTGCTAACAAAGAATATTAATTTTTAAACAAAAAATACCCACTTACTATCAAAAAGACAAATTTTCAATAAAATACAAAAATTCTCAACCAAAGAGTCAAATTTTTAAGAAGGAAAGAAAAATGTTATTTTTTATTTTTAATAAGATTAATTACTTACCGAAAAGGACAAATTTTCAAAAAAATTCAAGAATTGTCAACTAAAATGTTGAATTTTCAGGAATGATAGAAAATTTATATTTTCTTTTTTTAAGACAGCAGTTCAACTCTAAAACATAGTTGTTAAATTTCTAACTAAAAAGATTATTTACTACGACAAAAAAAACAATTTTTTGAACAATTTTTTCAACTAAAACCATCAATTTAAAAAAAAAACCAAATTAATTTTAAACAAAAAATATCCCCTTATTATAAAAAAGACAAATTTTTAATAAAATACCAAAATTCTCAACAAAAGAGTTAAATTTTTAAGGAAGAAAATTTAGTTTTTTTTAAGAAAGTAGTTCAACTTTAAAACCTAGTTTTTAAATTTCTAACCAAAATAACAAAAAGAATTTTTAAACAAAAAGATTAATTTCTTACCAAAAAAGACAAATTTTCCAAAAAAAATCAAGTATTCTCAACCAAAATGTTGAATTTTTAAGAATGAAAGAAAAATTTTATTTCCTTATTTTAGGACAGTAGTTCAACTCTTAAGACCTATTTGTTAAATTTCTAACTAAAAAGATTAGTTACTACGATAAAAACGAATTTTTCGAACAAGATGAAAAAATTCTCAACCAAAACGTAAAGTTTTCAAGTAAAACCATCAATTTTTAAACAAAAAAAAATTAATTTTAAACAAAAAAGATCCGCTTACTATCAAAAAGACAAATTTTCAATAAAATACAAAAATTCTCAACCAAAGAGTCAAATTTTTAAGAAAGAAAGAAAAATTTTATTTTTTATTTTTAAGAAAGTAGCTCAACTTTAAAACCTAGCTGTTAAATTTCTAACAAAAAAAAAATTTAAACAAAAGTATTAATTTCCTACCAAAAAAGGACAAATTTTCAACAAAATTCAAGAATTCTCTATAGAAAAATTTTATTTTCTTATTTTAGGACAGTAGTTCGACTGTAAAACCTATTTGTTAAATTTCTAACTAAAAAGATTATTTACTACGAAAAAAGCAATTTTTTGAAAAAAGATAAAAAAAATTGTCAATCAAAACGTAAAGTTTTCAACTAAAACCATCAATTTTTAAACAAAATAAAATTAACTTTAAACAAAAAAGATCCACTTACCATAAAAAAAGACAATTTTTCAATTTTGATGAAAATAGTTTAAATATAAATCATAGATGTTAAATTTTTAACCAAAAAGATGATTTCTGAAACAAAAAGATTAATTTACTACCAAAAAATAAGAAATTTTAATAAAAGTCATGAAATATTAACCAAAAAGTTTAATTTTTAAAAAAGAGAGAAAATTTGTTTTATTAAGTTTCAACAATTTAGTTCAACTTTAAAACGTAGTTGTTAAATTTTTAACTAAAAAGTTGCATTTGTAAAGAAAAAGATAAAATTTTTTGACAGAAAAATTGACCTTTTAAGAAAATTCAAGAATCATCAACCAAAAAGTTTAATTTTCTACTGACAATTTTTTTAAAAACAAAATTAAAGAATTTTCAAACAAGCGGTTGATTTTTCAACCAAAAAGATACATTTTTAAACAAAAAAGATTAATTTTCTACCATAAAAAACGATTTTTTAATTAAACTCAAGAACGCATTTTTAACCAAATAGTTTAATTTCCACAAAAAGCTGAATTTTGACATTAAAAACAATCATTTTCGACCAAAATTGGAATTAGTAAATTTTAATTTGCTAAAGTAATTTTGCAACGAAAAAAGGATTTTTCAATAAAATAGTTCAATTTTCAACCAAAAAGATGAATTTTTAAACAAAAAGTTGAATTTTTAAGAAAGAAATTTTTTTTTTAGGTTTAAAGAAATTAGTTAAAATTTAAAACCTAGATGTTAAACTGTTAACAAAGAAAATTAATTTTAGACAAAAAAGATTCACTTACTATAAAAACAGAAATATTATCAATAAAATAAAAAAATTCTCAGCCATAGTTAAACTTTTAAGGAACAAAAGAAAGATTTTATTTTTTATTTATACGAAAGAAGTACAAATTTTAGACCTAGTTGTTAAATTTATAACAAAAACAAAAAATTTTTAAACAAAAATATTAATTTCCTACCAAAAAAAGACAAATTTTCAATAAAATTCAAGAATTCTCAATAGAAAAATTTTATTTTCTTATTTAGGGCAGTAGTTAAACTCTAAAACCTATTTGTTACATTTCTAACTAAAAAGATTATTTACTACGAAAAAAAAACAATTTTTTGAACAAATTAAAAAAATTCTTAACCAAAACGTAAAGTTTTCAACTAAAACCATCAATTTCTAAACAAAAAAAATTAATTTCAAACAAAAAAGATCCACTAACTATAAAAAATGACAAATTTTCAAAAAAATACAAAAATTCTCAACCATAGAGATATATTTTTAAGGAAGAAAGGACAATTTTATTTTTTATTTTTAAAAAAGTACTTCAACTTTAAAACCTAGTCGTTAAATTTCTAACCAAAATAAAAAAAAAAAGAATTTTTAAACAGAAAAGATTAATTTCTTACCAAAAAAGACAAATTTAAAAAAAATGCAAGAATTCTTAACCAAAATGTTGAATTTTTAAGAATGAAAGAAAAATTTTATTTCCTTATTATAGGACAGTAGTTCAAATCTAAAACCTAGTTGTTAAATTTCTAACTAAAAAGATTATTTACTACGAAAAAAATGAATTTTTTGAACCAGATAAAAAAATTCTGAACCAAAACGTAAAGTTTTCAACTAAAAACATCCATTTTTAAACAAAACAAAATTAATTTTATACAAAAAAGATCCACTTACTATAAAAAAGACAAACTTTCAATAAAATACAAAAATTCTCAACCAAAGAGTTAAATTTTTAAGAAAGAAAGAAAAATATTATTTTTAAGAAAGTAGTTCAACTTTAAAACCGAGTTGCTAAATTTCTAACCAAAATAACAACGAGAATTTTTAAACAAAAATATTAATTTCTTACCAAAAAAGACAAATTTTGTGAGGTAGGAATTTAATTAGAAGATGTTGAATTATGGCGGTATAAAAAGTATAGATAGAAGCTTCAGAATTGAATTTTTAGGCTCCTATGTTTCTCAGAATTATATTTAGTTAAATTCTTAAAATTTTTTTTTTTGTTAAACTCGATGTCTACTCAATGAAGTAAAAAAAGTCCCAGATGTCTGGCATGCGGAGCCAATGTACCAAGATGAATATTGTTACGTTTGCACTTTTTTAAACGAGGCAATTAATTCAAGAATCCGATTGCATTTATCGATGATGTCAGAAGGTCTGCAGGTGTTAAGACCAACCTTGAAGAGGCCTTTTTTCTCCTTAAACGAGTTCCTGTCTGTTAAATTTAAAGGACACGGTAGCCTTTAAGTCTGTCGTAAATATACCCAACCTTTTCGCACGAGGTCTAAAATAGTTTTAGCGAAGCGGGTCGAATCAAAGGTCAACGGGTTGCATACAGTTCATTTCTCGGAGTCGATACTTGCGATCCAAGAACAAGAATTTAGCACGAAATCGTGCCTCATGAAACTATCAGGTAATTCACACTCTGTCCTGAAATTCACAGTTGTTATTTATAGGAAGAGAAAATATTGAGAGCGACAGATTAAGAGCTGAAGGTACGGTTGCAAAATGAATAGGTTATCTTTATATAGAACATCGAACAAGCAAACATGATTTATCAAAAGCAGTACTTGGGAGCAATGCTTATGTGTATAAAAAAATCTTTTACTTTTTAGCAGAGGCTCAGTAAATAAGATAGGTCGGTTCTAATCCAAAATTCCTACCTTACCGACACCGAGAAGCTTCTATACTGTAGTTCATGCCGGTGCTAAGGTTCTAGAACATTTTCAGGTTCGAGGTTCTTGCAAGAAAAACAATGATGATTTATTGCTTCCTTGTTTTTCTCGCAATATTCTTGAACCTGTTCATAAGAATTTGGCTCAAACAATTGTACAATATTACTTTTCTGTGGCGTCATGAGGACCCACCGAGAATGTTCTAGAAGTTTAGCATGGGGACGAACTACTAGATAGAAAATTCTCAATGTCGTTAAGCTAGGAATCTTGGATTAGCACTCGCCTATCTCATCTACTTGTCCCGTTGTTGCGAAGTTCTAGAAAGAAAATGCAAATTCCTGTCTGATGATTTATTGCTTCCTTGTTTTTCTTGCAATAATCTTGAACCTGTTCATAAGAATTTGGCTTAAACAATCGTGCAATATTACTATTCTGTGGCGTCATGAGGGCCCAACGAGAATGTTCTAGAAGTTTAGCACAGACATGAACCACTGTAGAAAAGAAACTTCTCGGTTCAGTAAGGTATGAATCTTGTATTAGAACCAGCCTATCTCATCTACTAGTCCCGTTTTCAATAGTTCCGGAAAGAGAATTCGAATTCCTGTCTGATGATTTATTGCTTCCTTGTTTTTCTTTTAATAATCTTGAACCTGTTTATAAGAATTTGGCTCACACAATTATTCCATATTATTAATCTGTGACGTCATGAGGACCCACCGAGAATCTTCTAGAAGTTTAGCATGAAGATGAACAACTTGATAGAAAATTCTCGATGCCGGTAAGGTAGGAATCTTGGATTAGAACCGGCCTATCTCATCTAGTAGTCCCGTTCGCGAGAAGTTCTCGAAAGAAAATTCGAGTTCCTGTCAAGAACCTAAGAAACCAGTCTCAATCTCTGAAATGATGACCTATAATAATAACTTTGAGCCAAATTTCCGTCTGGAGGTGCACATTCTTTTGTGGAACGAAAGCAAGTTAACGAAGTCGTAACAAAGCTATCTTCCGCAATTACTGGTTTCATCCGTGAAGCCTGCAGATGGTGTACTTGAAGCTCATGAAAACTAGTTCGCCAGAAAGTTAGCGCTGCATGCACGCAATATCATGCACTTGTACCATATTGCGAAACGAAAACTCAAAGTTCAAGTTGCAAGCAATAATGGCATTCAAACTAGGTTAGAGCAAACAAAATAGATTTACAAAACGATTTGAAATTTATCCTGATCCACTAGCAATAAAGAGGCAGTTGAATTTTACCTTGAATTTTTTAAAAGCGAAATACCACTCTTAAAAAGAATTTGAAAATAATTCCAGGATTTAAAGAATTAGAGGGCGCTAAGATTTCCTTGAGATTGCCGGGAGTGCCAACGTTTCCAGAACTTATGGAAAACGGAACTAATAGATAAGATAGGCCGGTTCTAATTCAAAAATTCCTACCTTACCGACACCGAGAAGCTTCTGTCCTACAGTGGTTCCTGTCTGTGGTAAACTTCTAGAACATTCTCAGATGATCCTGATGACGTCACAGAGTAATAATGTTTCACAATTGTAAAAACAAAATTCTTATAAACAGGTTCAAGGTAATTGTAAGAAGAACAAGGAAGCAATAAATCATGATTGTTTTTATTGCAATAACTATGACCCTGTTCACATGAATTTGGTCCACATAATTGCGCAACATTATTCTGTGAAATCATCAGGACCCTCTGAGTATGTTCTAGAAGTTTAGCACGGACATGAACCTCTGAACGATAGAAGGTTCTCGGTGTTGGTAATCGATAAGTTCTGGAAATCTCGACACTTCCCGCAATCTCAAAGAAATTGTAGCACTTTCTATGAAATTTGATTGATAGTTGGCATTCATAGTTTTAAGATTTCCAGATAAACCATGGCTTTTTACACCGCTCATTTTCTGGAAAACTATCATTCATATCAAAAAATTCTTGCAACAAAAAATGCGTATTTCGATGAGATCTACAACTTTCATTTGAAACATTTTTTTGAATTTTTCATATTTTTATGGTTTTCACCATGGAAATAAAATTTTCCTCATCGTTCACTATCATTTTGGTAATCAGTGCGTATACATATGTATACGGATCCCGAAAAAAATCAGACATACACCCTTTTCTGCAGTTGACACAATTTTTAAAATATTTTTGATATTTTTGGTAATATTTGTGAAATCTTCAGGAAATGATTGAAGTTTTTTCAAATCTTTGGAAATCTTTGCAGAATTTTTGAAATATTTGATAACATTTCTGAAATGATTTCAGCCTTCGAGAAATCTTTCGCAAATCATTGAAATATTTTAAATCTTTGTGAACTCTTTGGGAAATCATTAAAGTCTTTGTAAATTCTTTTAACTCTATCAGAAATCTTGGAAATCCTTGTTCAATATTTCTGAAAATTTTGTGAAGTTTTTGTGAAACCTTTGTGAATTATTTACAAATCTTTGAAATCTTTGAGAAAGCATTGAAATATTTAAAATCATTGTGAAATCTTTGGGAATTATTTCAAAATCTTTGCGAAATTTTTGAAATATTCGGTAATATTTGTGAAATAATTTAAATCTTTGCGGAATCTTTGTGAAATCTTTGAGAAAATATTAAAGTCTTTGTGAATTATTTTAGATCTATCCGAAATCCTTAAAATATTTGGGACATCTTTGTCAAATCTGTGGGAAGCCATTGTGAAATCTTTGTGAATCCTTTAAAAACCTTTGTTAAATATTTTTAATATTTTTGAAATATTTGGTAACATTTGTGAAATTATGTCCGTCTTTGAGAAATGATTTAAGTCTTATTAAAGTCTTTTATATCTATGCAAAATCTGTAAAATCTTGCTGAATCTTTGAGTTTTATCTGAAACCATTGTAAAATAATAGAAGTGTTTGCGAAATCTGTAAAATGTATCTGAAATCTTTAGGAGATATTTGAAATAATGTGAAATCATTGAAATATTTGTGAAATCTTTGTGAAGTCTTTGTGATATTTTTGTAAATACTTCACAAATGTTTGCCAAATATTTTTAATATTTATACAATATTCGGAAATATTTTTGAAATCATTTTAATCTTTGTGAAATATTTGGAATCGTTGTGAAATCATTAAAATTTGTGGTCAATCTTTGAAATGTTTATAAAATCATTGACACCTTTCAACTCTTTGTGAAATCTTTGAGAACTCTTTCAAAATCTTTGCGAAATATTGCAAATATTTTTTAGATTTTTGGTAATGTTTGTGAAATTATTTATATCTTTGTGAAATAATCGAAGTGTTTGTGAAATCTTTGAAATCTATCTGAAATTTTTCTGAAATAAGCGAAGTGTTTGTGAAACGTTAAAAATCTATCCGAGATCTTTGCAAAGTATTTGAAATCTGTGTGAAATCTTTGTGAAGGCTTTGTGACATTTTTGTGAATGCTTCGCAAATGTTTGCCAAAAGTTTTAATATTTATATAATTTGAAATCAATAGGAAATCATTAAAATCTTTGTCCAATCTTTGAAATCTATCTGAAATTTTTGTGAAATAATCGAAGTGTTTGTGAAGTCTTTTAAATCTATACAAAATTTTTGATAATTTTCAGAAGTCATTGAAATCTTTCTTCAATTTTTGAAATCAATCTTCAATTTTTGTGAAAGAATTGAAGTGCTTGTGAAATCTTTGAAATCTATCTAAAATTTTTGCAAAATATTTGAATTCTTTGTAAAATCATTAGAAAATCATTTTTGAATCTTTGAAATCTATCTGGAAGACTTTCGAAATATTTAAAATCTTTGCTTGACCTTTGAAATGTTCGGGAAATGTTTGTTCAATCTTTGAAATCAATCCTAAACTTATTGAAAGAATCGACGTGTTTTTGAAATCATTGTAATCTATCCGAAATGTTCGCAAAATATTTGAAATCTTTGTGAAATCATTGAGGAATCATTGCAATTTTTACTCAATCTTTGAAATCTTTGAAAAATCATTGAAATTTTTGTGAAACCTTAATGAAATCCTTGTGAAATCTTTGTGAAGTCTTTGTGAAACCTTCGTAAATTCTTTATGAATCCTTGTGGAACATTTTTGAAAAATACGGTAATGTTTTCAGTGTTATTGAAATCACTGAAAAATGAATACAATTTTTGTGAAGTTTTTTAAAACTATCAGAAATCTTTGAAATCTTTGTGAAATCATTAGGATATCATTGGGAAGATTTTTAAATCTTTGAAATCTATCTGGAAGATTTTCAAAATATTAAAAATCTTTGCTTGATCTCTGAAATCTTTGAAAAATCATGGAAATTTTTGTGAAATCTTAATAAAATCCTTGTGAAACCTTTGTCAAGTCTTTGTACATTCTTTACAAATCTTTGCGAAATATTTTTGAAAAATATGGTAATATTTGCAATATTGTTGAAATCTTTGAAAAATCAATAACATCTTTGTGAAGTTTTTTAAAACTATCAGAAATCTTTGAAATCTTTGTGAAATCATTAGGATATCATTGGAAAGATTTTTAAATCTTTGAAATCTATCTGGAAGATTTTCAAAATATTAAAAATCTTTGCTTGATCTTTGAAATCTTTGGAAAATCTTAGCTCAATCTCTGAAATCTTTGAGAAATCATGGAAATTTTTGTGAAATCTTAATAAAATCCTTGTGAAACCTTTGTCAAGTCTTTGTAAATTCTTTACAAATCTTTGCGAAATATTTTTGAAAAATATGGTAATATTTGCAATATTGTTGAAATCTTTGAAAAATC
>JAAAKG020049825.1:0-18444 GCA_010014905.2 Druon quercuslanigerum
CATCATTTCTAGTTTAAATTTCAACTACTAAATTTGTCATTAAGAATTTATTTCGGTTTGAAAATTTAGATTTTTTCCAAACAAAATCTTTTTGGTTTTAAAATTCAACATTTTCATAGAAAAATCGTTTGTTCTATAATTTTTATATATTTTGTTGATGTTAAAAAGACAACTGCTACGTAAAAAACTATTCAGTTTTTTTTCAGTTTTTTTCAGAATTGATATTTCTAGTTCGCCTGTTTCTGATTTAAAATCAAAATCTTTTCTTGGTTAAAAATTCATCTTTTTTTATTAAAAATTCAATTCTTTGCTTAAAAATGCAATATATTTTGACTTGAAATCTGAAGCGTTTCATATTGAATTTAATAGGATACCTATACAATAATTTTATTTTAAAAAATTTATTCACTTATTATACCCCTATTTGCTTGTATGATTTCTGTTTTATTCAGGCGTTCATCAAAAACACAATCCATTTTTAATAACAAAAAAAACATTAAAATTCTCCAGAAAAAGCTTTCTGCCCAAACCAGTATAATTGTCTTTAAATTATGTGGTACAAAAAATTACGTAAAACAATTCATCCTTGTCGAAGTAATTTGGATTTTGAGATACCCCGAGTCGTTTGAAGCATCTTAAGGTAATCAACTTTTTGGCAATCACTCTAATAATTTATAAGTATATCAAACTTAATCACAATTAAAATATTTTCTGAGTATCGAATTTAACTTTAAGGTCGAAATTTAATTTGCATTAAAAGCAGACATACGTAATTTTTATGAAGAGAAAACTCAGCGTCTCTGATGCGAGGACATGGAAGGAGAAAAGTTTATCGATAGGAAAGTGATGAAGTAGGTACATGACATATAGGGTTTTAAACTTTTAGAGTTCTTCCTTGGAGGCTAAAATCTCACAAAGACACGAGAATATTGGAAAAAGGAGTTACTTCTAGTAGATCGAACGACTACAAAATAACAACAACTTTATGTACTTTCATGTGATGATAGACTTCCAAACCTAATTAAAGAATTGATCCTAAAAATAATTTTTAAAATTACTTTTAAAATAAATTTTTCTGTACCTAAATCTTTCCCTTAAACCCTTTAGTTTTACATTTAAATTTGAGCGTAAAAACAGGGTATCCAGTGATCTTGAGATCCTTGAAAACTGGGAACACCTCTTAATTTTGTTTTAAACCTTGTAAGCCTGTAGATCTCCTTGAATTTTTCACGAGAACCTAGAATTTAAATTAATTTTTTTACTTCTAAAAAACTTATTGGATTCAAATACGAAGAGTAATTTCAGATTAAGAGTGATTAAAGCTACCAGATTTCGAAGATTTTAAACGATTTCGAATTTTTTTAGAAGATGTCTAAACATTTCACAAACATCTTAGAAATATTCTAAAAATATTTAAAAGAATTTATAGGATTTTTAAAAGGTCACCAGAATTTCAAAGATTTTAAAAAGGGTACAGTACCAGATTTCAAAAACTTCAAAACATTTCAACGGCTTAAACCGACATAAAAATTTTTCAAAAGAGTCCACAAAGATTTCAGAAATGTTTAACAAAGATTTGAAATAATTCATAGGAATTTTAAAAATATTTCGAAGAATTTATAATAATTTCAAAAGATTTAAAGAATTTAAGATATTTCAAAACTGTAGAGTACACCAGATTTCAAATATTTCAAAATATTCTAAATATTTTAAACGATTTCAATTAATTTCAGAAGGTTTCAAAATATTTAAAATATTTTAATCAGTTCACAAAGAATTAAAAGATTTTAATGATTTCAAACGAATGCGTAATATTTAAGAACGATTTTGTAAGTATTTCAAAGAATTTATCAGGATTTCAAAAGATTTAAAAACTTCACAGATTTAAGCAAGGCTACAGTGTACCAGATTTCATAACATTTCAAAGATTTGAAACGATTTAACGAGGTTTCAAACCATTTTAGAAGTATTCCAACTAATAGAAAGGTTTCATAAAAAAAATTTAAGAAAGATTTTACAGATTATTCAAACGATTTCACAAAGATTTCAAAAAATTCGAAAGATTGTAAGCGATTTCTAATGTTTTTAGAAAACTCTAAAAGATATCTTAAACATTTCACATATTCAAGTGATTCCAAAGAATACAAAAGATTTCACGAATATTTCAAAAGATTTTAATAATTTCAAATATTTCAAAAACGGCACAGTACACCAGATTTCCAATATTTCAAAACATTTCAAGGATTAAAAACGACATAAACATTTTTCAAAACATTCGACAAAGATTTGAAAGAATTCATAGGCATTTTAAAAATATTTCAAAAAATTCATAATAATTTCAAAAGATTTAAAGAATTTCAAATATTTTAAAAATGTACATTACATCAGATTTAAAATATTTCAAAATATTCTAAAGATTTTAAACGATTTCAAAGCAATACGTAATAGTTAAGAAGGATTGCGTAAGTATTTCAAAGAATTCATAAGTATTTCAAAGCATTTTCGAAGTATTACAACTAATATAAAGGTTTTATAAAAACACATTTAAGAAATATTTTACAGATTATTCAAAAGATTTCGAAAAACTCGGAAGATTGTAAGCGATTTCTTATTTTTTTTAGAAAATTTTAAAAGATATCTCAAACATTTCAAATATCCCAGCGATTCCAAACGAATACATACGATTTAACAAAGATTTCAAAGATTTTCAGGATTTTAAATACTTGACGAGATAACGACGACTTTTTTTCGCAAAAAAATAAGAATTGGTTTATGTATTTAAATATTTGATGTAAAAACAAGGAGTTCTGAAAAACTTTATTTCTTGACATGGAGTTTATTCAGTAGGTAAGAGCTAATAATAATCCTGATTGCTTAGCTGGTGTAATTCTGAATAATTTAAAACTTTGTTATCTGAGTAAGAGAACAAAAACATATTTGTCACTTTGTGCGCTTTCTAATGATTTACGAGAGGATAAAGTATTTGATTTGTTTAAATGTCATATTTCCATTTTTTGTTGAAAATTGATCTTTTTTATAGAAATTTAATCTTAGTTGAAAATTATATTATTTCATTGAAAAGTTGCTTTAATTTTATTTTAAAATTAAGTTTATTAATAAATATTTAATTATTTTAGTTTAGTTGAAAATTTATTATTTTTTTATATTTATTAATTCTGTTTTAGGTGAAAGTTCAACTATTTGTTGAAAATCCCTCTTTTTTTGGTAGAAGAGTTTTACTAATTGAAAATTTAAGTATTTGAAAATTATTTGAAAATTCATGTATTTGGCTAAAAATCAATATTTTTTTAGTTGAAGATTTATCATTTTAGTTTTTGGATGGAAAAAAATATTTAGTTGAAATTTCTTTTTTTTTTAAATAGAAAATTCATCTGTTGTGTTGGAAATTTTAATATTTGGCCAAAAATTCATAGCTTTATATTTTCATCAGAGAAGGTATTAGATTTGTGTAACATTTGACTCCCCCCCTCCCAGTTTTTATCAAGTCTCCACATTTTGAGATCCCCTAAATCCGAAAAACTGGTTTTTACGAATGTAAAAAAATAATGGAAAATCAACATTTTAATTTTTCATTCAACTATGCTTCTGAAGGTTGGTGACCTTTTAATTATCCCCCCAGCCCCCAACCCCTTATTAATCAAATTTTGGTTCGTGACTGCGACTAGGGGTATAATTTAAAAGTTAGAAAATTTTAAGGCTGATGTGTAGACCGTATTCGTAACGTTCAAATCGTAAAAATAAAATTGGAAATGAGCAAATTCAGTGTTTGGAAACCGGCAGAAGTTGCAATAGAATGTTTAATAGCACATTTTTTTAAATAATGCCAATTTTTCAAACGACTTAATTAAACTAAGTCTGTTTTAATATCAATGCATTTTATAAATTGCAATAATATACATTTGTGGAAATGATTTACAATTTGACGGAAAAATTTGAGTGCGAAGCACGAGATACGCGATGAGAATGTGCTCGTTCAAGCCGGACGAGCTTTAACAAAAGAAAATTCACTATCACCAAATTGCTGTTGTCGATGATTTGACCTTTAGTTTAAAAAAATCTGGGCGCATGTGTGGGGAATATACAAATACCGAGCGCGGAGCGCAAGGGAAATACATTATCGAGCGCGAAGCGCGAGATAAATATATTATCGAGCGCCAAGCGCAAAAACCAACAGTCGCGCGTTGAGTGGGATCACCAGCACCCCAGAAGAATATTTTTCTTTGAGAATTTGATAACATATTTTCAAACCTATTCCTAAACTAGTAAAGGTTGTCCGAAATCTCTGTAGCGTTTTCCAATCGGTTGGGAAATTTCGGAAAATTTTTTTCTGCTAATCCGATCGTACAGCGATTTCAATAAACCGAGCACGCGGCGCGTCACACACGCCAAATGTGTAGTCAATGTATTTTTGATTTTCTATTGCTTAGAGTAAAATCATGGGTACAGTTTTATTTTCAACATTTTTTACAGATTAGAATTCTTCTGTTGAATAATAGGTTTATATATAAAATAAATTGAAATTAATTCAATTAATTATGTATTCATTATTTTCGTCATTTATTGGATGTTCTTTATTTGTGTATGAAGGTCGACAACTGCATAGATCGCAACATTTTAAATTAGATTTTTTACATGCACAGATTTCTGTAGAACAAAATTCTTTTTCTGAACAGGAACAGAAAAAGTTATGCAAGTATTCAATTACACATATGCCGTTGCAATAGGCAGGTAATATAATTCCTTCATCGATTCAGCCATCCATATTCTTCCAAATCTTTTGTATCGATGTTAGAAGACATCGCTTTACCCCATTCGTAAATTTGCCAAATACATCTCACATTGAAAACAAAGATTAGTTGGGACAACTAATAAAATTGTTAGGGCAAATAATTTAGTTAGTAAATAATGGTGCTGCCATTTAGTTAGTTGTAAGGACTATTTTTGTTAGTTGGGGCACGAGCAGTTGCCGTTACTATCTAATTAGTTAGACTTACTACTTTGGTTTGTTACAACGATTGTCTGTAGGTAGTTGAACTTACTTATATAGTTAGTCATGTTTTCTATTTGTAGGTGTAACTATTTTTTATTTTCTACAGGGACTCATTAATAAAGCTTTCACTACACTATCGAAATATTAATTAAAAATATTCTGGTGGGCAAGTGAGAATATTTGTATAGGATATCTTATAGGGACGCTAATATCAGTTTTGCTGAAAAGAAGTTTTAAAAAATACATACCTATCCCTACTAGGATCTTTCTAATTGCAGATGCACTTTAAAGGTTAGGATTTCCAGAAAACTTTTAACTCGTATGATTTTACAATTTCTTATACAAACCTTCGAATGCTTTAAAATAATCCCCGAAGCCTAAACTTTACAACAAGACATCAAATGAGCAGCGACTTATGACGGCCACGTCTAAACGTTCTTCCTCATTTTACCATACGTATGTTGGTACCTTTTTCACATTCTCAATCGTACCAACCAAGGTATCAAATAAAATAGTTACGCCGCCTACCTTAATTTGTTATAAAAATCAATTAGTGTTAAAGATGACTAATTAATTAGTAACTTGTACTGCTAAAACATTGCTAAAATAAACTAGTCAAGGGTACTAAATCCACTATTTGCCTAGTTAGTGTTACTAACTGAACAGTTGTAAGAACTAATGAATGTTTTACTAATAAAAAGGTTGTAACCCCAACTATTAAATTTTCTCAGTGCAGTACGTGTTTTTGTACACTGAGAAAAATGACTAGTTGCGGCTACTACCTTTTTATTAGTGAAGCATTCATTGCTTCTCAAAAATATTCAGTTAGTAACGCCGACTAATGAGATGGAAATTTTAGGAAACCGTTTGTCATTCTCGTAACTAATTTAAGTTAGTAATATTTTGTTAGCCAGAGTACTAATACTTTAGTCATATTTACTACTAATTGACTTCTCTGACAAATAAAAGTAGTTGGCGTAACTATTTTATTTGTTATAATGTCATAACTATCTGTTCACTTGATGTCTCCTGCTTGTGTACATGATGGGATTATGAGAAGTGCTAGAAAGTTTAGACTTTGGGAATTATAAATCGAAGCACTTGAAGCTATGTATGTTGTAAAATGAAATCTTTTCTAGGGTAGGTCTTACAGGAAATCCTAACCTACAGAGTGCATCTGGAAATAAAAAGATGGGTAACAAAAAGAAAATAGTTATACCCACGTTAGTAGACATGACACTATCAGTAAGATCTACTACCTCGGGATAGTGGTTTTGACAAACTGAAGTAGTTAGTCTACCTTATCAGATAGTGACGATAACTACTTGTGCCCCAGATAACAAAAATAGCAGTACCATTATTTACTAACTAAAATAGTTGCCCCAACAATTTTATTAATTTTCCAAACTAATCGTTTTTTTCAATTTAATGCAGGCTTAGACGGTGGTAACTTACCGAAACTTGGATTTTTCAGTCGGGCTAAATTATATCTCAGCGAATTAATTTCAGTACGAATAGATTTAGATTCATTATTTAGATCGTGAAACATAGCCAAAAAATTACTAACAGTTTGAAGAGCATGTTCGATTGAAACATTGCGTATATCAGCAAGGTAATTAATTCTGAATCGGACGTTTTCTTTGCTACAGCGTAAGCTGTTTTTTTACCAATGTAAAAAAGCAACGACGTTGTATAGCATCCAGTTATGGATCGCTGTATATTTTTTTCTAATAAAGATCAAGGTCTAAAATTTTCTGAAAAACTTCTATATATTTTACACTTTGAGACTGCATACGGAGATATTGAATATTAGAAACTTTACACTCAACTTTTGCAAAAGTATGTGCCGAGTCGGATTAGCAGAAAAAAAGGTTCGGACAAACTTTCCTAGTTCACAAATAAGTTCGAAAATATGTCTTAAAATTTTTAAAGAAAAATATTTATATTTGGCTGAGTGATAGCGAGTCGAACTCCAAAAGTCATGAAAAATATTTTTACCCATTTTCTACGTAATTGCCGATTTTGACAATGTTCCCCTAATTTTAGGATACAATAAATTTCAGATTGGGATTCAGCATCCTGGAAAACATAAAGGTGGCCTCTATTGTCGTTGAGCACAGCTACCAGATTTGTGTCGATTGTTGCAACAAATAGTAATAACATTGTTTATAATATTCTTTTTCGATACTTTTTATATTTTTCAATAATATTTTGATAAAAAATAATGATATGTCTACTCAAACAATATTTTTTCTTTCACATTTTGTCAATTTTTTCCAAAAATTTCTGAATTTATTTTCTAAAATAAATACCTTTCTTTAAAAGGGACTTAAGAACAATTTTTTTATCGTATTTTCAACTTTCTAGAAGATTTCTTAAAAATTTTAGGTCCTAATATGCAAAAATAAAAAAGTTATCACTTTTTTTGTAAAATAATTTTTTTTTTGCATTTTTAATTTTTAAACAAATTTTATTTAAATATTTGAATATAAAACGTATATTCCTTTGAAGAAGATACTTTTAAGAAGTTGCAAACAAATTTTCAGGCCAAAATAACGAATGGTTAATAATCATGGTTAATTATTATATCACAGGCTGGATGAAAAAAAAATGTTTAAATATAAAATATAAATTTATTTTTCTTATCAAACAAACAAAATCGATTAAAGTAATTTATTAAAATAATTCCTTTAATTAAAAACACATGTGTTTATAAATTTTGGTTATTCGCAATTGACTTTTTTTTTTGATTCCACAACTTTAATTACCTTAAACATAAATCAATAAAATATTTAAATACATATAAGTACTTGTTGGAGTTTCCACACGGTGTTTCACGGTGTATTTCGATCTTTTCTTTTTTTAGTAATAGTATCAAATTAATAAACACAGTAGGAATTTTTTCTGAAAACATTGCAACAAAATCGTAATCTGCAATCAAATTTTTCTTTAACTTTTTTTTTTCAACTTTGGGTTCTGCGAATTTCTTCAATTTTCAAGTAATATTATTCAAATTTTTCTCCGAGAAGCTGGGAAAAATCGGTATGATTATTTTATCATAGGTTTGTGCCTGCATATTTTGACAATTTAATTTTTTTGCATAAAAGTTATATAATATATATTTTCTGTTATTCTCTGCAAAAAAAAGGTGAAAATAATTAAATTGTTGAAAACTATTATGATTACAATATTTTTAAATTTTAAGCATGAGCCGAGTCTAACTTAGTAGAATAGAATAGATTATATTTGATTTTAGATTGATTTAGATTTAACATTTAGATTTTAGATTGATTTTAGATTTTTAGTAGAATAGAATAGATTTTTTAAATTTGCAGTGGAGAGGGGTGGGGGGGGGGTCGTCTATGGCTGGCACTTTGAGAAAATTGCAGTGGGGTTTAGTTGTAACTGGTACTTTGGAAAAGTTAGAGTATGGGGTCTGTGGTCTAGAAAATTTAAAGTGGGGGGTTCACTCTGGCTGGTACTGCAGGAAATTTTGAGTGGGGAGTCCGCCGGGATTGATTCTCTCGGAAATTTAAAGTGGGCGCTCCGCCGGAGCCGGTACTCTGAGATATTTGATGTTGGAGGGGGGAGGCAGTTGTGTCCACTCTGGCTCGTACTTCTGCAAATTTAGAGTGGGCGATCACTGTGGTCACTGATTTGTTAAATAAAAAAAATTAAGAATGCAAAATGAAGCACGCAAATATTTTTGATCTGACCAAACGTGAGACTCAATTATTTTTAATCTAAAAGTTCTTGCACCCGAATTTTCTTTAAAAAATTCTTTATTCTTCTGGATTCA
This sequence comes from Druon quercuslanigerum, assembly GCA_010014905.2. Taxonomy (NCBI): domain Eukaryota; kingdom Metazoa; phylum Arthropoda; class Insecta; order Hymenoptera; family Cynipidae; genus Druon; species Druon quercuslanigerum. The sequence continues at coordinate 8,811 of JAAAKG020049825.1, forward strand.
AAGTATTTTATATTCCAAAGGAAAATAAAGTATCGATCTCTTTTTGAAATAAGTAACATTTAATTCTAAGTTCTTTCTAAGTAAAAATGTTTTAATAAAGTGTCTTCGAGATTTTCAATTGATCTTAAACAAAGGAAGATTATATAATAATAATTTAAAAACTAACTTTTTTCCGTTGAGAAATCGCGTTCTGAATTTTCAGTAACTACCGCTTAGAATTTTGATTTCTTATCTAAGAGAGTATAAAGCCTTGGGCATTAAATTTCCAGTGACTGTCGCTTAATTTCCCGAGCTCTGTCTCTGAGATTCTAAAGCCATTATATTTTGGTTTAGAGTTGGATTTTTATATTTTTCGAATATTTTTCACGGGGCTGCCCCGGTATATATCATCAGTCACGGACGCATTTTTATAATGCAATCAAGTGATCTAATGAGAGCAGTGTGCCCCTAACATATTGGACAAAGCCTGGTTTTTACCCCATCAATGGCGGACTGGGTTGCAGTCAAGTGTACGGTGGGATGACCTACAGCTTAAGGTGGATTCCGAACCACCGAAACCTCGGTAAAGGTACATAGAAAAATTTTCAAAGGTACCGGCTCAGGGATGGAACATTATTCATACTTTTCTGTAGTACGTTCATCAGTTTAATTTTTACGTATCATATAATCAACGCAATATATTACAAAAATAGTTCTTTGTTTTGTAATGAAAAGCTATTTTCCACTATTTCAAAAATCATGATCCCATATTATTGATATAGGCATACGTCTTACTATCTCTAGTGTATTGCTCTTCCTTATACCACATCTTCAATATTTTCATATACGAATGTTATTTTATTGGTCGTAAAATTTTCATTGAAAGAAATTATTTAACCAAACACCGTTCCTTAAACAAATAGATGTATTTTCCACCCCAACAAGGAGGTTTGCAAGGTATTCGATATTCATCCCAAGAAGCTAGACAAGATATTCATTCAAGATATTCATTCAAGATATTAATCCCTAGAAGCCAGATGCGGTATTCTTAATATTTTTTTTATATTTGTTGAACACTATAGATTTTTTATTTAATGCAAGAATAAATTTCAATAACTACGTCGGATAATGTCATATTTGTAGAAATAATTTTCATTTGGGATATTTTTGGTTTTTGTGATAAAGCGCTCGCTTCCGAATATTTTTATTTAAACAGGATTTTCAGTTTGCACTTTAAGTAAATTTTTTTTACATAAGATACATAAAAGGATCCCGCACAATGTACATGGAACGATAGTGGCTTTCGCTGGATTTTACAGACACTTATTTTAAAGTATACGAAACTTGAGGAAATTTTCTAATATAACTTGCATTAATTATAACTATTATTTTTTGTGCAGGATCCATTATAAATGTGATTTTTTATAAGAATTTTGTTTGGATATAAAATATAGTATTAGACGTTATGGTTATATTTTATGTGTTATGGAAAAAAAAAGTTTTTGGCTTAGTTCGCACCGACAAATATTTTTTTTTTATTTTCGGAACAATTCTATAGTTTGTTTTATCTATACAAATTTAAAAAATATTGTTTTTGATGTTTTCGTTCACATTTTTAACTTAAATGATATACCCAAAGGCTTTATTATATAATTACAAATGTTTTAATTAATTTTTTTTTAATTTTCTGTAAAACTGTAGAAGATCTATGTAAAATATTATGACCAATAAACAAAATTTAATTTATGCAAGAAAATATTTCTCTTAAAAATAATTTTTGCTTTGAAAATTTGTTTGAAACATTATGTTGAGTTTTTTGTCAAACATTCTCCGGATTGGTATTCGTGAAAGCAGATAATTTTCTTATTTATTGTGATATTTATAAACTTAATTTTCGGTTGAACATTATTTCTGCGTAGAAAAGTAATGCTACAAAAAATCGGGTTACTTTTAACAGATAGATAAAATTAGAAAATTGTTTTGTCAGAGAATCTAGATTAAATTTTAGGTATTCAATTTTGATAGATTTTTTACATTTCTGTTCATTTAAAAATTTTTGGATAATGGTTTGATATAAATTATGAAAGCTTTAGGTGTGTTGATAGGCGAGGTCAAAGGGTTGAAAGAGGGCGTAAGGGGGGCAATGGAGCAGATAGAGGGTATGAGGGAGGGCCTGAGGTTAAGAGAAGAGAGATGGAAAAAGGAGGTAAAAGAGCTGAGGGACCAAGTAGAAGGATTGCAAGGAAGAAGTGGCGTCCGTAAAGAAGGAAAAAGATGATAAAATGAAAAAGATGGAAAAAGAGATAAGGGAGTGGAAGGAAAGGGCGGAACAAATGCTTGAGAAGGTGGAGGACAGGTCGGAAAGGGAATTAGGTGACAGTGGGGAGGGTATCAGAAAATAAAAATAGAGGAGAAAATGTGGGTATGGATGAGAAAAAGGGGGTTTTGAAGGACGTGCAGGGTAATTTGTTTCGTGGGAAGCAGGGGTGGGAGTAAAGCAGGGCGGAGGAGTGTTAAAGGTGCTGTACTGGAACGTAGCAGGGGTGAAGAAGGAATATGAGGATATTTGGAGGTATATACAGGAATTTGATGTGATGAGATTGATAGAGACGTGGGTAGAGAGAAAGGAATGGAATTTTGTAGAGCCAAAGCTGCCAAGGGTGTATAGTTGGAGGCTACAGGAGGCGGTCAGAGTAAAGAGGAAAGGAAGAACGAGTGGGGGAATTGGGATGGATTAGAAGAAGCAGTCCATGAAAAGGCAGAGGGTCAGGGCGTGAAAATGAAGGCAGTGGAGATAGGAGGGGTAACATGCAAGTTTGTGATTGTTTATAATAAGGATGGGATGGAAAGGGTCAAAGAAAGGGTGGAAGAAGTACTAGGAGAGAGGGAGGAGGGTATGGTGATATTGGGGGGACTTTAATGCGAGAATTGGGGCGGGAAAGGAGGCATGTACCGAGAAGGGGAGAGCTTCGAAAGGAAATCGAAGGATAAGTTAATACATAAAGAGACTAGATGGAGGACAGAGGATGGGCTCTGGCGAATGGTATAGTAACAGAAGACGAAGAGGGAAAATACATGTATGTGAGTAAGATAGGGGTACCTGTGATAGACTATATGATAATGAAGATGCAAGGGTCGGAGGAGACAGAGAAATTCGCAGTAAAAGGGATGGTGAAATCGGACCATCAGCCATTAAGTTTGTAAATAAAGGAGAAGGTTGGCGGAAGGCAAAGTGAAGAAAAAGGGTTGTTAGGGGAGAGGGTGGAAGAGATATGGGAGGATCTGAAAGATAAAGTAAAAGGGTGTGTGCAAAAAAAGGTATTTAGAAAGAAGATCAAACGGAATGGTGAAGACGTGGTGAAATAGGAAATGTAAAAAGATAAAGGGAAATGTAAAAAGGAAGTACAAGAAGCGGAAGGAAGGAAATGCGAAAAAAAGAGTATGTAGAAAAAAGAAAGGAGTTTAGGATAATGTGTAAGGAGAAAGAGCAGGGAAAGAAAAAAGATCTGGAAAAGGAGTTGCGAAATTTTAAGACAGAAGAAGACCTGTGGAAGATAATTAATAGGTTTAGAAAACGTAGGTGGGGATAAGTAAGAAGATAGGGAGGGGCGAATAGAGGGCATTTTAAAAAAATTTCTTTTCAGGGATCAGACACACGGAAGAGAGATGAGGGGATTAGAAAAACAAGGGAGGTAGTTAAGGGGGAAGCTAAATGACGACGAAAGAGAAAGGCAGATAAGGAAGTTGCAAATGTCTAAGGCAGCAGGGCTGGACGGGGTAGAGAACGAAGCATGGCTGTTTAGCACACAAGAGGTAATGGAGAGTCTAAAGGAGGTAGTGAGAAAAGTTTGGCGGGGAGGGGGGTTCCGCAAGAGGGTGGAGGGAGGAGGTGATCGTACCACTGTATAAAAAAGGGGATAGGGAGAGGCAGGAAAATTATAGAGGAATTACGCTAATGAATACGGCGAACAAAATAAACGCGATGGTGAGATACTGCCGGAGATGCAGGCGGGCTTGAGGGAGGAAAGGAGTACCACTGACAATATTTACGTTTTGCAGCACGTGGTGGATAGAGAACTAGTCAAAAAGGGTGTCAAAGTGTACGCGTTTTTTGTAGATCAAAAAAGCGCGTTTCCTTCGGTGGATAGGAGGCGGTTGTGGGAGGCAATGGAAGAGAGGGGAGTTGAGAGAGGCCTGAACGAGAGGGTGAGGGAGGTATATGAGGAGACTAAAGATAGGGTGAGAGGAGGGGAGGGAATCTCTGAAGGTTTCTGGATGGATAGGGGGTTGAGGCAAGGGGTGCCCTCTTAGCCCAACGCTGTTTGCAATTTTAATCGCAGATATGGGAAAGTAAGCTAGCGGCCGGAATGGTAGGAGGAGTTAGGCTTAGGGGGGGTAAGGATATGGTCACTCGCATATGCAGATGACACAGTGCTGCTAGCAATGAGCGAAGAGGCTTTAAAGGAGATGCTGAAAAGGTTGAGAAGATACTTGGACAATAATAGGTTAGAGTTAAATGCAGATAAGTCGACGGTCATGGTGTTCAGAAAAGGAGGGGAAGAGATAAGGAAGGGGAGTGGAAGTGGAAGTGGAAGGGCAAAGCGGTACAGGAGGTGAAGGAGTATGTGTAAATGGGCTTCCTGTTTCGGAGGAATGCATAGTGAGTTATAATAGGTACTGGCTTTCTGCTGAGAAGATGAGGTATGAATTGTGCAGGACAGGGGATGCTAAAGTGGAACACTGGTTGGAAGAGTGTGAGGAGGTGGAAAGGAGTGGGATAAGCATGAAATTTATTGTTGCATGAAAGGGGGGACAAAAGGGCCAGGGTGAAGGGGGTGTTGGGTAAGATAGAGATGAAGAGAAGGAAGGAGGAAGAGGAATGGAGAAGGAAAGATTGTACTTAGGAGAGAAAGTAGATTAAGAAGACTGTGCATATTGTAAATAGTATACAGGAATTAAAGATTAGCTGCGGAGGCAAAGGCTGGCAAGGCGATGCAAAGCAGGAAAATAGCGTCATGCGTGCGAGGCAAGAAAGTAGTGACATGCGTGCGAGGCGATGTGAAGCGAGGAAGGCAAGGTCGGCTTAGACATTATGTATGGAGGGATGTTAGTTGCAAGAAGTTAGCTGTAAGAAAATTCTGTAAAAAATGGAGGTGTAAGAAAGTAAATTTTTTAAGGCCAGCAGGCTGGAAAATAAACGTTTATCTATCTAGTAAAATCCCCTTTTAAATCGTTAAATAATAATCAATATTAGTGATATCTTTCATATTTAAAATAAAAGAAAACATTAAAATTGTGTACTATTTATTGAAACTACGTTTTTTTTCTAAACATTTGAAATGCCACAACGAATCGTATTGGAATATAAACTTTAATCAAAGAATAATTTTTAAAACCGTTTGCTGATTTATACTTTTATTTTGTATTTCTGAAAAAGTATGTTTACCTCCAATATTGCAGCAAAATTAAAATATTTTTTACCACAATACTTACACTTTTGTGAATTTTTAATGAAATTTGTTTTAAACGACACTATTTTTTTATTGTAAAACATGTGTGAGTGAAGACAGACAATTTAAAAAAAACGAATGTCACTAAAAAAATTGCGACTTTTATTTCTCTCACCTGTCCCCAGCAATAATTTTGAGTGACATTATTTCGCTTGACCAATTTAGATATATGAAAATTAACTAAATGTTTGAAATGTTTTTTTTAATAAAAAATAATGTATATTTTCTTATTTTTAAAAAGTTTCCAAAAGTTCAGCCAAATTTTCAGAGAACCTGCCCCCTTTCCCAGCCTCCACTTCTACCCTAAATTTCCCAAAGTACTCACCATAGTGAACCAACTACTTAAAATTTCCCGAAATACCCGTTACAGCGTACTCCCTACTCCAAATTATCTAAAGTCTAATGTACTAGCCGCAGTGGATCTCCTTCCAACTTAAAATTTTCCAGATTACCCCTCCCCCTCCTACTCTAACCTAAAGTACCAGCTACAGCTAAACCCCCACGTTAAATTTGCCAAAGCACCATCCACAGCCAAACTCCTACTGGTGGACCCCATCTCCAAATTTCCCAGAGTAACAACCTCATCCGACCCACACTCCAATTTTTCCCAAAGTGAACCTATTCTACTAACATTCAACATTAAATTGTTGTAGAATGGAAAAGTTTAAAATTAAAAACATTTAAATTGAAAGCATTTAAAATAGAACACACTCAACTCCCGATATAAGAAATCCCGCCCCCTCGACCAGGTTTACTTTATTCCCAGAACTGCTGGTCTCCGCAGTGTTGATACGAGAGGAGCCGTGGGGCTGAAATAGTGGACGTACTCAGCCAAACATGACAGACGTCTCGAGGGCCGCATTCTCAGCCCATTAGTTACATCAGGTTGCGTCATGCGTCCAAATCCAACAAAAATGTTTAGGTGTAGATTGCCCCGATTTAGGATCAAGGCCAAAGCAGGTCATCCCCGAAATCGGTATTTCCTTATCTTATATCGACACATTCAAAACGGTTAATTTTCTTTTTTGAATCTTTCAAAGTTGTACTGCTTGAAAATAATTATATTTCATAGTAATAGAAATTATTAACACCAATTTTTACTGAAATAATAAATTTTTACCTAAAATATACACATTTTTATAATTTTAAATTTACATTATTATAATATTTTATCTGATAGCCTAAACACATAAGCTGGCTGATGTTAATTTATTTTATATTAAAAATATGTGCAAAAATTGACCCCAAAGACACAAAAATAGTGAATAAATTTAAAATTAAAATCAATGAAAATGTTGGATTGCGAAATTGAAGGCGTTCTTTGCTACATGAATAAACTTTTCTTATCAAATAAATTTAAATTTAAAAAATTAAATAACTGAATAAATCCAAAATCAAAGTATTCAATTTCAGAAAACCTATAAATGAGAAATACGCATAATGGTATATTTTCGAAGATTAAAAGCTATACAAATGAATAAATTTTTAATCTTAAGCTTGTAAATTTAAATAATTTAATTATATTTAAAATATCTAAAAAATCATTGATAACTGAAAATATTTAAAGTACCTTTCTAATTTTAGAAACATCTTTCCATTGCTCGGTTTAAAAATAAACCGCTTGCTTAAAAATGTATTCTTTTTATTAAATATTGATAATTTTAGATAAATATTCTCCTCTCTGTTTAAACATTTAATTATTTCGATACAAATTCCGTATTTTCGTGGATGATTTATTATTTTAGTTAAAGACTCATCTCTTTAGTTGAAAAATTAACTATTTTTTTGATAATTCAAAAATCGTCTTTTTTTGTGGAAATTTATTTTTTTGAACTTAAAGTTTCGTTATTCCATTTTAGGTTAAAAATTGATCTTGTGTAGATGAATTTTGAACTATTTGGTAAAAACATCCTACATTCTATTTTTTCTTCATCTGTTTCGTGAAAAATTAATTTTCTTGATGAAAAATTAATCTTTTTGGTCGAAAATTCATATGTTGAAAATCTAGCTGTAGAATATTTAACGGTTGAATATTCAATAGACGAAATTTATACACAACTCAAATGGAAAATTAATCAATTTTGCAACTTAAATTAAAAGCGTTTAAAATTAAACATGTCTTAACTTGAATCGATAAAAAACTATACAATTTCCAATTATATATTTATATTTGCATAGTAACTTTCCAATTTTCCAAACCCCTTTAAGCTACTTGCCTGATTAATTTTCATTATTCACATACTTTGATTAATTAAATAATTTATGATTAAAAATTAATCTGTTTCTTGAAAATTATTATTTTCTTGTTAAAAATTTAAATATTTAGTTGGAAATTGAATTGCTTTGTTAAAAATTAATTTTTTTTGTTTGTTGAAGATTCATCATTTCCCTTGGAAATTCATCTTAAGTGAAAATTGAACTATTCCATGTTTGAGTGAAAATAAGTCTTTTTAGTTGAGCATTCAACCAGGTATTTTCTTTAGAATTCATGAATTATATTGAAAAATCGTTTTTCTTTTCTATTTAAATTCATTTTTTTGAACTCAAAATTTAGTTATTCCATTTCTGTTCGAAAATTTGCATTTTATAGATGAAGATTCTACTATTTGGTAGAAAATTCATATATATTTTTTAAATACAACACAAAAATTGTAATACAAAATAAAAATTAATCTTCTTGGTTAAAAATTATTATTCTTGATTGGAAAATAAAATGTTAAAAATGTTTCTATAAACAATTTATCAGTTGAATTTCCAACAGACAAATTTTCGAAAAAGTTCAACCACTGATAATTCGACAGTTAGATTTTCTGCTATACAAAGTATTTAAAATGCAAAATTAATCAATTTTACAACCTAAAATTAAATCATTTTTAAATTAACAACGAGAACCTTTGGGAATTTTTGAATTTAAATCATACTGATAAATGGTACAATATCAATTTTATTGTCTTTAAAACTACAGATTTATATCATTCTAAAGGTAACAATTGAATAAAAAATTCGAAAAAAGCATTATTAACTGTATCTTCGTTATGTAGTGTCCCAGTTAACTAATCCTCTTTCCAAAATTATCTGTGAACAAACTAATTTCCATCAAAAGAAAACCATGCAAAAACCAGACATTCAAAATTAAATCATTTTAAATGGAGTAATGCTCTAAAGTGAACATTTTAAACTCAATGCCTAGAATTATTTATTATTGAAGTAAGAAAACTATACAATTTAAAATTGAGATCATAATGATCTTGTTTTATATTGGTATTTTATTATTAATTTGTAATTAAAGCTTCTGAAGTTAGCGGGAGTGAATTATTTAGAAACGACTTTATTTTCTAAAAGAACAAATACATAACTATTGATTCTTGATTTGAGTGGATTCTGCGTCGAAGTATATCCGTGATCCTGGTCCAAATTGTGCTGAATTCGTACTTTAATATGGACTATATCATGATGAATGCCTGGAGAGTGAGAGATTATTATTAATATGCATTATGTTACCATTCCAGAATACTGCATCCAAATGCTTGCGAAATAGAGCTGAGCATCAATAGAGCTGTGCAACAGAATATCAACTACTGTTATAATCCCAAAGACCAGCTATAACTTCTATAATAATAGGATTTATCCATACACTAAAATCTTACCAAACACTTCTACAATGCAAAAGATTCATCCAATTAAAAATTTATCAGTATAATAAACATAGTTTGTGAAATCATTGTTCGCCAAGTAAATCTATAAGATATATCTAAATTTATTGAAGACTAGGAGAGTAAGAAGCGGAAGATGAGAAAATAATGTAAACCGATGTAACATTATCTTCCTATTGATCGGGGATTATTCTTATCTTTTACAATATCTCAAGTTAATTATAATTGAAGTTGGCGGATTTTAGAAAAAGATCTTAAGTTTTACCAAAAATTAGATTAATTCTTGGTAATATCAGTGTTGCATTTTAAACTTATCTCAATGACGTTTATTTTCATCGAGAAGTTCGTTTAATTTGCATTTACTTTTTCCTGCCCAGTAAATTGCAACCAACAAAGTGAATTAGTTCCAATACTGAAAGGACCTAGAGCCTCGGTGGCTCAGTGGTTAGACGCTCGGACTTCACCTCAGAGGTCCGGGGTTCGATCCCTGAG
>JAAAKG020049836.1:0-18443 GCA_010014905.2 Druon quercuslanigerum
TGTTTAATATGTAAGCGGAAATATTGTAAGGAATGGAAGTCATGTAAACCCTCAGGGGACACATTATGAATAAAGAATAATTTTTTTTTTTAACTGAATACTTCTTAAATTAGAAGTTCAATTATTTTCTTTTTAAATAGTTTAAACATCCTTAATAAGCTTCAAAATTTTATCAATAAATCTTGAGAAATAAAAAAGTTATTTTAAACCTTTTCAGAACTTCTAAATGTCTTTTAAAATAAATTTACTTTTTCCTACAATTTTTAGAAAATCCTGTAATTAAAAAAAATTTCCTTTTAATTTTTACGTAGAAATGACAATTGAAGACTTATAATTTAATTTTAAGAGATGTTTAGAAGTTTTGAAATAATTTTCAAGAATTTTAATAGGCTTAAAAAGAATAAAAACAATTTTTTAAGATCACTAGGAAAATTGAAAATGATTTTTAATTTTGAAAAATTATTTTAAGAGAATATTTTAAAATATATTCATCGAATTTTTCCTAAAGTTTTTACAAAATCTTGCAAACTTAATAAAAATCTCCTCAAAGTTTCCATATATTTTTTTTGTAATTTTATAAATCTTTTAAAACCTTTTTAAATATTCTCATAACATAATTTTTCAAAATGAAAAATAGTTTTCAATTTTCTTAGGAATCTTAAAATAATGTTTTTATTCTTTTTAAGCCTTTACGATTCTTAAAAAGCTTCTAAATGTTTTGTTTAAAATCTGCAAGAATGTACATTTTGTTTTAAATTAGGCTTTGGCTATTTGCACCGAAATTTCGGTACGCATAACTGAATTTTGTCGGTACATACACTTCGTTTAAATGATTTAAAATCATTTCAAGTTCTAAATTAATTTTGAATCTTTTCGAAAATTCTAAATATCTCTTAAAATTGCTCAATTTTTTTACAAATAATAAGTGTTCAATTGTTATTTATACATCAAAGTTTAACAATTTCACTTACAAATTACACATTTTTTAAATGAGACGATTATATTTTTTAATTAATTAAGATTTTCAAACTGAAACTGTTTCATTTTTAACGTTAGATGGTTTTAAACTTCAGATGCTTTTAATTGTTAATTCTTTATACCTTCACGACTGCATTTTGTAATTCTTGAAATTAAGAATGTCATCAATCTATTTAAAAAATTGTTGAAATGAAACTTGTAATGATTCTTCTTCTAAAAATTTGTAAAATTCCTGGTCAGAAAATACTTTCACAGTCATTTCCCTGTTTTTTCTGGTCAAACCAATTTCCGGTCCAGCTGCCAACCTGGAAGAGGTGGAGGTCTGCCGAAGTATCATTCTCCGTGTTAAGACCAATGGAAAAATTATCAGGCAGGGTGATTAGGTATTAGGTATTTTGTGAATAGCTTTCTAAAAACTCTTTGAAATATTTGTAAAATCATTGAAGTCTTTGTTCAATCTTTGTGAAATAATACACGTGTTTGTAAAATCTTTGAAAACTTTCGAAATATTTTAAAGCTTTGTAAAATGTTCGTGAATTCTCTTAAAAATTTCGCGAAACATTTGAAATCTTTGAAATTTTTAGGAAATCATTGAAATATTTGTAAAATCTTTGTGAATTCTCTTAAAATATTTGCGAAATATTTGACATTTTTGTGAAATCCTTAGGATATAATTTAAATCTTTGTTCAATCTTTGTAATCTATCGGAAAACTTTGTGAAATAGCACAAGTCTGTAAAATCTTTGAAATCTATCTGAAATCTTTGAGAAATAATAGAAGATTTTGCGGAAACTTTACAACCCATTTGAAATCTTTGCGAAATATTTTCAAACTCTGTGTACTTTTTGGGAAATCATTGAAAACTTTGTAAAGTCTTCGTGAATCTTTACAAACCTTTCCGAAATATCTTAAATATTTTGCAAATATTCGGTAAATATTTGTGAAATTATAGAAATCTTTGAAAAATGATTAAAGTCTTTGTGAAGTCTTTTAAGTCTATCCGAAATCTTTGAAATATGTTTGAAATAATAGAACTCTTTATGAAATCTTTTAAATCTATCCCGAATTTTTGCGAAATATTTGAAAGTTATTGCAATCATTGAAATCTTTGGCAATATGTATAAGTAATATGTAATAAGTATTTATGTAAAAATTTTACACAGTATAATTTTACATAAAACTTAATACAAGTATCAAATTCATATTGCCAAAGATTTCAATGGTTGCAGAGATATTCCTAGATATATGGTAGCCCTATTATAACGTACTTATATTTTAATTTCAAAAATGAGGTTCATTAAATTCTCCAAATAACGTCGAACTTTATCAGATTTTCGTATTTCGCAATGAAAAAGAATAACAAAAAACTGATATCACACTTACCCGAAGTCTGATTTTCAAATACTTTGTCATAATTTAGCGTTAAAAAGTATTAGAATTAAAAAAAATTTTAATCGAAAGACCAGATGACACAATGACGAATTGGAGTTTTCTAAAGATCCCAGTTTACTTAAAAATAATTGATTAAAACAAGAGGGCAGCGAGACGGTCTAATTTAGTATTTTTGTTGACATGCAGCTTGGAAAATATAAAAATATGTAGGAGCAAAAGATCAATTTCTATCATAAGATATTTATTTAAATCCGTTTACTTTAAGTCCTAGGAAAATAGGAATATATATATATATATATATATATATATTCCTACTCTTAAAATTTAAAACCTCTAAAGTGAAATATTTCTTAAAATATTAAACTATTTGGCAGTAAATAACCTTTCTTGTTAAGAAACATCATATTTTTGAGTCGAAAATTCCAAACTTTTGTACAAAATTCATATTTTTGTTTGAAAATTAACTCTCGTTGAAAAATCATATATTTGGGTGTATAATGGAAAAACATAAAAGCGGATAGGTATGGATAAGAAGGCGGATTGAAAAAAATTTATTAAAACAGATAGATAATTCATTTTTCAGAGAGAGGATTGAGAAGGATAGAAAGTGATTGGGCCGGATACAATTTCCATCCATCGTAGATTATGGGAAATGTCTAAATAAATCGCGGATAGATAAGGATTCAACGACGGGTGGAGAATGAAGGATTGCGACGCATACGTATAATGACGAATGGAAAAACATAAAAACGAATAGATAAGGATAAGAAGGCGCATTAAAAAGATGGATTCAATCGGATAGCCAACATATTTTTTAGAGATAGGATTGAAAAGGATAGAGAATGATTAGGGTGGATACAATTTCCATCCGTTGTAGATTATGGGAAATTTCCAAGCAGCTCGCGGATTGACAAGGATTCAGCGACGGATAGGAAATGAAGCATTGGAATGGAAAAGTATAAAAATGAATGGAAAACGTTAAAAACGGATAGATAAGGATAAAAAAAGCGGATTGAAAAAGTTGGATTCAAACGCATAGCCAACATATTTTTCAGAGAAAGGATTGAAAAGGATAGAGAATGATTAGGGTGGATACAATTACTATCCGTCTTAGATTATGGCAAATGTTTAAGTAGCTCGAGGATAAATAAGGATTGAACGAAGAATAGAGAATGCAGGATTGAAACGGATAAGTATGAAAACGAATGGAAAAATATCAAAACGGATAGAGACTGATGGTTTGTTGGATAAGATAATGATGATAAGAATAGACGGATACCCTATAAATAAGAACGGATTTAGAAGTTTAGAAGGATTCAAACGGATAACTATGAATATCTGACGGATTAAAACGTATAACGTTTCCATCCTTTTACTTCCAGCAGGGTTATGCACAAAGTGAGGTTTCTATGTGTGTCCCCTGGCGACCGAATGAATTAAAAGGATACACGACAGCGTGCCCTTATAGTATCCACATAGTATCCCTTGCGTAAAATGATAAAAAAACTATTAAAAAACAGCAAAATGTCATGGACTAATTTCAATGGTTTTTTTTGCGGCTTTAAATTTTTTTTTAAATGTCATAACTTCTGCTGACGGCGACTTCAAGCGCATCCATTGTCGCTTAAGTAGTACGCAGCTACTAAAAAAAGATGCGCTTTAAGTTGCCTTCAGTCTATTTTAATGACAGGTATTGTTTTTTTTAAATATTTTTTAGCGCCGCAAAAACAACTATGGCAATTATTCCGTGACCTTCTCACAAAAAATGTAACGCAGAATGTGAATTGCAATAAATTAAAAGTTTATCCCTGCAGAAAGTTTCGGATACAAATTCATTCCGAAACAATCCGAAATCTGTTTCCGAACCAATCGGAAATAAGTTATCATTTTCTTTTGATCGAAATCGGTTAAAAATTAATCCGACTCAATCCACACTTCCAAATTGAACAGAATTTTCAATCCGAATGAAACCGAACTCGGATTGACCTAAACCGATTTTCAATCTGAATGAGTCCAATTCAATCCGAACGCGGATTCATTCGGATTGAAAATTCAGTAATTATCAACCTGAGTTCAGATTGATCCGAATTAAAAATTTGGTTCGAATTGATTCAAATTAATTTTTAACCGGTTTGGTTCGAACGAAATGTAGAACTTTTTTCGGATTGGTTCGGATACAGATTTCGGAATGAATTCGTATCCAAAAACTTTCGCCAGGGACCTTTCTCTTCATTGCGTTTTGTTGCATGATACGGAAGGGATACTATTTTGATACTACAAGGGTACGCTATAGAGTAACTTTACAGTTCATTCGGTACGCCAGGGTCTTTATAGCCGCGAACGTGATGTTTGCAAGCAGAGTCGAAGGCGAGCTCTAGGCAAGTCCTGTAAACACGCGAGGCTATATGAAAACGTACTACCCGTGGTGTATGCGATACGTAATGCAACAGTTGAATGTTATGGATTTTTCGAAAAATTTAGATTTTCTCTCTCTCTCACGTTCCTAAAGTTTCATCCATGATTGCTTCATAACCCTGTTTTCAGGGAAATAAAGTGTATTCCCAAGAGACTTCTTTCATCGGTCGGTAAACGGGAACTTACTACTCGCAAAATAGGTGGCATAAAGTGTCCATAATACGCACGATGCATTCCCAATAATTTACAATATTATCATCGTTCTCAGTACCTAGAAAAATGATTTGATTTACTGTCGAAGTTAAGGAAGTACAGACCGGCTAGTAAAGGATGAAGAAATTAATAATATACACGTGGCATTTCTTACAGCAATTTATTAACAAATCTTTATTATGATTCGATGATTTAACTCATTAATACACTTTCTTGGCACTGTCTTTTTTTTAGGAAATGACTGTGATATTTGGATGAAAAAAATTAAACGAAAGTATAAATTAATAATGAGCACATGACTACACTACCATGCAAAAGTTTCCGAGAATCTCTTTTTTGATGACTTATAAAGTTCCCTTAATTTCAATTATGTCGATGCTCAATTTTTAAAGAATCTTTTTGTTTTTCTTTGAGCCTGAGAAAATTGTAATTGATACATAAATACAGGCATAACCTAATAATTACGACATCTTCCAGACTAATGATTCAGAATTTATTTAATAATCGGAACGATTACGTTTCGGAAACGCACCTGGTTTCTAAATCAGATCTTAAATCAGTTTAAAAAAAAAAGTAAGATTCCGTGTGAATTTCTTGATGCGTGAGTTCCATGGCCTGTGAATAGATTTGAATTTGACTTTTGGTAGTGAAAGTACTATTCAAACTAGGATAAAAGTCAATCAAATCTTAGGAAAATCATCTTAGGAACAAAGTTCCTAAGCTGAAAACGGATCATACTGCTCCGTCTTCTATAAACAAATCTTTTGACTGTCCTCATAATTTTAATAAAAATTTAATTACAAAAATTAAAAATTCAAATCTATGTACAGGTTATGGAACTCATACATTAAAAAATTCATACGCAATCTTCCTTTTGTAAAAACTGATT
This sequence comes from Druon quercuslanigerum, assembly GCA_010014905.2. Taxonomy (NCBI): domain Eukaryota; kingdom Metazoa; phylum Arthropoda; class Insecta; order Hymenoptera; family Cynipidae; genus Druon; species Druon quercuslanigerum. The sequence continues at coordinate 5,888 of JAAAKG020049836.1, forward strand.
TAAGATCTGATGATGGAAACCAGGTGTGTTTTCGAAACGTAATCATTCCGATTTTTAAATAAATTCCAAATCATTAGCCTGGAAGATGCATTCTCTCAAAATTCTGTATAAAATAAGCGTGTGATAAAGCCATTTTGTCGATTGCAAAAATAATGTAAATTTCAGTTTTCCTTAAATTTCCAATAACTTTGAAACGGCCTTCAAACTCAAGAATTCAAGACTTATAAATAGCTCATATAAGAATTTAAAATAAAATTCATTTGTAACTTTTTATTCATCTTGACCACTGCTTTATACCCACGACTAGGCTACTAAGAGCACCAGCTGAAAGGTATTAAAATTTAACATTGGTAAAATTTTAAAATTACCTCTTAAGAAAGTCAGACATTCAGAATCTGCGGGTTTTGATCATTTCAGATATCTAACTTTTTCTTTTAGATGTTTAAAATTGAAATGAATATAGCGCATCTGGTAAATGGAATGAGATACGCCACAACAGACAACATTTTTTAATTCAACTCCAAAATAGTACATTAGTATATAATTTATTATAATTATAAAAAGTATACAATGATTAAATTTATAAAATAATAAAGTGTTAAAATTTGAAAAAAATTTTTAAAAGGGATTCGGGTTGGTGGCTATTTTTCTAGCTTTTATATATATGAAACGTATAACCATAAAGTTTCTGTAAAAACCCCTTAAAATATATATTTATTCATTTTTTATTTTTATTTGCCTACAGATAAGATGTTTTCAAATTTTTCCAACTTCAAATTCTTGCACTGTAAAAGGAATTTTTTTTTAAATATATGCTTATACGCTGCTGCGATATTGTAAAAAATATATTTAAGATCTACTTTAAAAAATATATAAATGGGCTTCATCTTGTGCTCATTTTATACCGAATTTCGAGAGCATTTAATCATTTAGAGAATTTTAGCGCTGACATAATTAAAACTAAGAGAACTTTATCAGTCATAAAAAAATAGGTTTCCGTAAAATTTTTCATGGAAGTGTATTTTCTGGGAAAACCGCAATTTTTTTTAGTTTAGTCCATTTATTTTCTTTTTTTGGATTTTTTTTCACTGGTACTTGTCTCCGTGAGATCAGACAATTGCTTCTTTAGTTTTAAGAGCAAGTCCACTTGTGGTTGCCATACGGATTTTTGCTCCTTAGACTTAAGTTCGCGGACAAGAAGACCCTAGACATAGTTTTATGCAAATATAAGCTATTAACAATACTTTAAGAAAACTTGCAGAATTATTTTCAGAAATTATAATAAAAAACCACTTACTTGCTTCGCAATGGCTGCTTCTAATATTTTAACATCTTCAGAATTAGAAATACTTCCATTTTGCTCCGGAACAATTGACGGTGCAGCTGCTTTTTTGTTTACTGGAGATTTTGCAGGTTGGCTTTCAGTGGTTTGCAGACTAGACAACTGTTTTTTCAATCTCAGGAGAACATCTACTGCTGGTTGCCAAACACTTTTATCCTGTCTGGCTTTCAGATCTCTGACTAGTTGGGCCTATAAATTTGAAAAAATGATTTAATTCATGAGGACGCAAACATGAAATTGTCAATTATTAGCACTGCTTTAACATTGAACAAGATACAAGGATATATGGATTTTATTGGTACACTGTTTTCAAATATTTTGTACGACCCAAAAAAATGCATCTGTTTGGTCCCAAGATTTTAGAATCAACTGTCAAATAATACCTTATGGCGAGAAATCAATCAAAAACAAGTTTCAAGTTGAAAAGAGTAATTATTGGTTTCAGAGATATGGGTAGTCAAAGTTTATTATCTTACCTTTAGGGCCACTGATAAAACATCTACATTCAGATTTTTAAAATTAAAAATGGTGGACATACACACAGAAAGAGAGGGGTGGGGGTAGAGACACATGAAAACAGATTGAAGAACCAACGCTGGGTGCAACTGGGAGCAACCCAGCGATGACAGCTTTCTGCACACATCTCGCAAGTGCCTTGGCATATTTTTGGCACGCACGTATGGATTTAAGGTTACGAACCAGTGATAGTTTCGCAACTCCAAGAGCAATGCTAACAAGGATAATTACTTTAAACGAATACATTGGGTACAATCGTTGCACCTCTCTTTTAAGGTCTTGATACTTCCCCCTTTTCCTTCTTCTTGGCAGTGTTTTAGTCGGCAGGAGCCGAAAATTCGATCACGAATATAGTTCGTTTCTCGAATTCTTAGAGAACGACGTTAGGCCTATGAAATATTTCAGCGGTAATACCATATATACCAGAATCCTTAAAATTCTTTAAAATTTAAATTATAACCTTAATTTCGGAGGCACAAATTTCGATATCACTGATACCATCTTTCACTATGCCTGTATCTCAAACCGTTTACCCTTTCTTCACTGTTCTGTTCTTATCCTATTATCATTTTTAGTCTAATTCGCTCCACATGGCTAAGAGCTGTAATACTTAATTTTCTCAAGTGCGCTTACTTTTTCTCGTTAACAGCCACGCGGATTTCATTATTTCACGGAGCGTCTTCCGTCATTCTTGCTGCAACCGCAGTTCAATACACTCCAGATGTACTCTTGAACATGATTAAATAAACATTCCCTTAGCTTATTACGATACTCTATTTGCACTGCTGGTTCTTGCAAATTCTCTATTTTGTTTATCGTCTATTTCGTCTCCTTAGCTCTTTTTTTCCTCCATCCTTGAACTAGGTTCATTTTTTAAACTAAGAGGTAAGGATCCGTTTCAAATTCACAACCTCTTATAGCCTTTGTATCTCTTACTAGAACTCTCAACCTCTCATCCACTACAACAAAGTGAATCATATTGTGGCTTTCACCTCTGCACGAATTCTACATGTGGATCATTTTATGGCTGAAACAAGTATTTGCAATAAACAAGCTCTTTTCTAAGCCTAACCTAATCAATTTCTCCCTATTACCAGTCGCTTTTAGATCTCCAAAATAACCTATTAGCCTGTCAGTACCTTCGCGTTGTACATCAATCCAATTACTCATATTTCTGAGTAGAATGATTCTTTCCCCAGAATCGCAAGTACCTAAATTATCATTTAACAAGTTCCAGAATATATCTTTTCCTTCACTACTTCACCATCAACTGGAGCGTCTCATGCTATAATAAATAGTCTTCTGGTTCCCATTTTCCTTCTTACCCAAAACAATCTTGGAGAACACATTTTAATACTTTATGAGATGCTATTTTGCTCTCTCGTTCATAATAAAATCGAACCCTCAGATAACATATTTCGAGACGATTTTATATCTCTTATTTCACATCCCTTCTCCATTGTTTCCGGTAAACATAAAACATCTAGCTTCCCTGCGCGCATTGCATTAAATCATTAAATACGTTGTATTCATAAATGTATACCTGCTTTGCTATCTTATCTTCTAAAGTCTTAATATCCTCGGAAGATTTTGGAGATGATTCTTGTTTTCCAGCGTATTTCTTCCGAAGGTCTTCTACTTGTTGAGTCTCTATTTTGGTAAACAGTGGAGTTGGTTTGTTCAGTGTATGACCAGCAGGTAACATAGTTGTAACAATGTCGGGAATGTAGCCGTATTCTTTTTTATTCATGCCTAATTGATCTCTTATTTCTCGGGCTGTACTGGGCATGTATGGAGCCAGAAGTGCCGACAGCAAGCACGCCAGATTGCAGCAAATTCCAATGACTGTTCCTGCCTTTTTCCTGTTAGAAATTTAAAATAATGATTAGTAAATCTACTGTCATTCCCTTTATAAAAATACTAATTCGCAACATTTTCACTTACTTGTCTTGATCAGTGCCTTTAATTTTCACCCATGGTTGCTGGAACTGCATGTACTGATTTCCATGTTTCGAAATCGCAAGCACGTGTTTCAAAGCATCCCTTAACTTTGTTTTCGAGAAACAAAGAATATAACTGGTCAGTTCACGTTGCGTTAAAGCCAAAACCGTAAAATCGTCCTCCTGTGGTTCCATCGCTGGTACTTTAGAATTGTAGTTCTTCTCAGCGAACATAAGAGCCCTAAATATAAAAAATACCGCATTATATCATATTTTTCATTAAGAATAAGGAAATAAAATTGAATGAAATAAGCAGACCTGTTAACAAAATTACCAAGATTGTTTAATAGTTCACTGTTGTTTTTCGTAGCTAGATCAGACCAACAGAAATTGGAGTCTTGACTTTCTGGCCTAATGTAGGCCAAGTAGAATCTCCATACGTCTGCAGGAATTCCGGTTTCTATCGCATCTGTTCCAAAGACTCCTATTCCTCTCGATTTCGAAAACTTTGTGTCTTCATAGTTCAGGTACTCTAAAAAGCAAATTACTGAAGTTGGAAGGCCATCTTTTTAAGGAAAAAGTTATTCATAAATTTAAAAAATAATTGGGACATGGGGTCATTCCCATTTATTTCATCTAAGTCAGATATGGCCTATTCAAAGAAAATATTTTCCTACAGCGGATAATTGTAGATAAACGCGAAATACCTTAATTAACTTAATTAACATATTTTGTATACTTCATGTTGATTTGCGATACAAGTGCGCAAAATAGGCATACCATTTTCTCGTTTAAAAACAAAGTCCCCTGTAGGCTTTAAAAAAAAAGTTCGAATTTAGTTTTTAAAGGATATATCTAAACGTCAAATTTTATTCTGCATCTATTTTTCTGTAGACAAAAAGTTGCAGCTTTTTTAGTTTTCAAATTCAACAAAAAAATAATAATTTTTTGAAACAATGAATTTTAGTCCGTTTTTAACTTCAACTCGTGTTCTGCTGGTCAGTTTTTGGAATTTATATATACTTATCAAAGAGGGTATTATATTTGCGGAAAATGTAACCCCCCTCCCCGTTTTTTTCAAATGTCCACATATGGAGGCCCTCTGAACCCGAAAAATAGGTTATTACGAATATGTATGTCTGAATGTATGTCTGTCTTTCGAATGAATTGGTAGATAAGATTGGCCTTTGATATACTCTTTTAATGTCTTAAATTGAAGTTCAAGTTCGTTTGCCAGCCTCGGAAACTCGGAAAATTTATCCTTACGAATTTTCACGATAAAAAGAAAATTAACAGAGCTATACAATTTTCAAAATACAAAAAAATATTAAAATTACCATTTTAAGCCAAACACGCACGATATAAAAAAGTCAAGTCAACAAAAACGTTGTTTTTTGAAAGCCCTGCAAGATTATCAAAACAACGTTTTGATTTTTTGTGAAGACTTGAACATTCGAATTTTGATCACCGAAAAAAAGAAAAATCCGAAATTTCATTTTGCCAACAAACTATGCAAGACACGAAAAAATATTAAATTACAAAAGTTATTCAGCTAAAAAGATCTGCAAATTTCTTGTGGATCACTTTTATACATGAGACGTAGTTTTTGTTTTAATCGTAAAAAACAACATTAAAAATAAAAAAAAGTAAATCCTTGAACAAACGATACAAGCTACAAAAGAAAAATCAAACAAAACTTGTCCACCCGAAAAATACCTACAAATATATTATTATTCGTTTTTTGATGAAACGCGTGATTTTTTTTTATCGTAAAAACTTTAATGAAAAATAAAAAATTAATAGACAAAAGTCGCTTATCCAAGAAAAAGTTACAAATCTGTAATTAATAACTTTTAAATAGGACACGCAGTTTTTGTTTTAATCATAAAAACTACATGAAGAATTTGTCTACATTGAATTAAAACTGAAATTAAATATATTGTAATACGAATTTTTATAACATTCTAGGATTTACAATGCTTTAATTAGTAACAATAATTCTTTAAGTAAGCCTTCCTAGACAATTCTCTGAACATTTGAAGTCAATTAAGTCTGACGTGGTCACGATTACTTGGACGCTTTTACGCTTTTATTTTTCTTATGTAAAAAGTAAAATAAAAAGACTTGTTAATACATCAGACGTGGTTAAATTAAATTATACAGTGTGGAAACAGAATTTTTCACTATTTCGAAGTAAAATAATTGAATACATTTATGTGATAAATGAGTCTTAAAAGCCTGTATAATTCTTCTACTAACATTGCCGTTCAGAAGTATAAGGACAACTACAAAATAAGCGATTAAAAACATACACTCACTTTGCGCAGGATATCTCCGGAATAAAATGGGATAGAATAATTTATAAAAAAGCGACTGGCCTAATTTCTCATTTTGTTTAATTTGCATGATTCAACGTCAACTCCTGGCAGATTCTAGGAAAATAATGGTAACAAATGGAAAATCACGCAAAATTATCCATGAAGTTTCGTTTTAAAAATGAGCCCAAGAAACTGTAAAAATGGTCACTGGTTCTCGCATTATCATCAAAATTATAGAGCCTCGATGTTCTGTCCTTTATCAATTCACAGAAAATAAAGATAAATGAATGCAAAAGATGCTCGTCCGAGCGACTTTCATGTTGCGCACGCCTTTCAATTTTTATGCTAATTCAAGTACCAGTGAAAACTTCTTCAGTTTCTTAAGATCATTTTAAAGGAGAGCTGAATTTGAATAATAAAAATAAAACAAAATAATAAATTAGACCGGCATTTCTCACTCACTAAGAACTAATTTTACGTTGAATTTAACAAGCTCTCCAACGCTTCTGTGGAAATTATTCTAATAATTTTTTCCTGGATTTCTCATATTCCTGGATGGTATTGTAAATATCAAAATAATATAAAAAATACCGCGACCGGCTTACAATAAATTAAATAGCCCACATAAAAACGAGTGGTTTAAAATAACACATAAAATAGAAAAGTGAGATATTACCAGTTGCTGCGATGTGCTTCACCAACGTATATCCCTCGTCAGCTGCCAATAAAGTAGCAGGAAACATAATTGCGTGGAATGGAACATTATCCTTCGCCATGAACTGATAGAGATCGATATTGGAATCCTTCGTAGGCTTCCACCACTGTTCATAATGTTTCGTAAATCTCTTAGTAATACTTATGTATCCCAATGGAGCGTCAAACCAAACGTAAAACACTTTGTCCCTGTATCCATCCAGAGGAACTGGAATTCCCCATTTCAAATCTCTTGTTATGCACCTCGGTTTCAGTCCATCTCGAAGCCACGGTTTAGTTACTACTCTCGCTACCGAAGACCAGTTACTATCTACACTTTCGATCCACTCTTTTAATTTTTCTTGCAACTGAAACAGAATTAAATACAGCAAATTGATTTTTAGTTGTGACACGTGAGACTTGAGACTTGGTAGACTCTCTCTCTACAAACTGCAGACTACTATAAAAGTCAATTTATTGTCTAAAAAAGAGCTATTCAAGTATTACGTGAGTATTTTAAGACGGAGAAGGGAGTCTAAATAAACGCTTACTGTTGTATATTCTTAATGCAAAAATATGTTTACAAGTGGGGGGGGGGTCAACAATAGATAAATGTATGCTTACGTAATACTTAACCGGCCCCATGTTTGGTAATTGAATGTTTTAGTTACTTTACATTAGGTAAATCGAGGAAAAACTGTGTGGAAGCCTTGACAATCGGCTTATTATTGCAAACTTTACACCTCGGATTGATTAATTCAGTAGCATTGACAAGATGTCCACATCCGTCGCACTGATCACCTCGAGCATCTTCGTATTTGCATCCTGGACAAGTCCCTTCGACGAACCTATCTGCTAAAAATCTATTGCAGGTTTCACACAATAATTGATCGACAGAGTCCTTTAGAATATATCCCTGTGATTTTAGTCTTAAAAACATATCCTGAACAATCCTACACGATACAAAGAAAGTACAAAATATTAGAAATGTTCAATTGTCAGAAAAAATAAAAGCGTGAAAATATTTAAAAGCTTTGCTCTTACTCTGTCTGTTCAGCAGTTGTAGTTCGTCCAAAATAATCAAAGCCGATGTTAAACCAACGGTAAATATCATTGTGAATGCTAAAAAATTTATCGCAGATTTCTTGAGGTGTCATTTTTTCTTCAAGAGCCTTAGCCTCTGTTGCTGTTCCATACTCGTCTGTTCCACTAAGAAAATAATAAATAAGGTTATTTAGGAATGTATTATTTTAAGTTCGTATTAATAAAATAAATATACTTACCAGATAAAGAGAGTATTGTAATTTCTTTGTCGGCAGTACCTATAAAAAAGGGGAACATTATGATGAGATAATATCATTAATAATAATTAAAGTGAAATATATATTTTTTATTATTCATTCGAACCTGGCAAAAATATCTGCTGAAAGAACACAACCTATGATATTCCCTAAATGAGGAACATTATTCACATAGGGAAGAGCTGAAGTCACGAAAACATTTCTTTCGGGAGAAACTGGTCTGAAAAAAGTAATGATTAAATTAAGAAATTACGCTAAACTTTCTAAGTGAAAATTAATTTTACAAGAAAGAACGAGACGAGGGAGGTAAGTAGCGTATTGCTCATTAGCTAAATTGAATTCAGTTTAGTTTAGCAGAATTTGTAAAGTAACTCTTCCTTTACATATCTAAACATTTTTCACCATACACAGGATTCGTAGGTTCCACTGAGCGATAAGAAGATGTCGTCCAACTATCTTGGATATAACGAAGTTCTTCAGCACTGATTAAGTCCATATCCTTCGCATCTTCAGCTTTTGTCTGCAAATAAGTACCAATGGTAAGTAATTGTTGGGTATAATTTTAATGAAGGAGAAAAATCAAGAAAATTTTGTTTCAAATTACTCACATCGCCAGTTGGTTTACTTTGTTTTCCAGCAGTATACGAATTAAGAGGGAACCAAGACGCTGCTTGAATACATGCAATGCCTTTGACACCTCTCTCAGGTTTGAAAACTTTTAGTGACTCCTGATTTAAAATGCAACCATATTTTGACATTACAAGGATCATATCCAAACTAGATATAATACTTCGATAGCGAATAATTCAAAGCAATAATTTACCTGCACTACTGGAATCGCTTCGATTTCTTTCAGCCAATTATCGATGTAAAAGAATTCCTTCAATATTAAATTAACTTCAGGAATAGCTGCTGCTATCCAAAGCGTTACCCAAAGGAAGGCATCCACCACTGATAAATCATCATTACTCTGCAAATACGAAAATTAGTTTTTTATTTGAAATTAGGAATGCTTTGCCTTTTTCTACCATTTTTATTTACCTTAATTAAGTACTTTTTGCCTTTCAATGCCATATTCAGTTCTTTTAAAATAAACGATATCCGAGACTTATGAGATGTATCCAATGTTCCAGACCCGCCATAAGATACTAAAGCAGGCTGAAAAATATTACACAAGATTCATGCAATTATTAAGAAAAAAAGCTTGGGACTTGTATGCATGAATTTTGTTAATGATTAAGTTTAAATCATTCTAATAAATTACAAATGTGATTACTTGTAATTTATTATTTGTTCAAGTAATTTTTGTTACTGTAATTTTCGCTGATTTGGCACATTCTCAGTAGCGCGGCTCGCTTTGCTCGCATGTTTAAGCGCATCAAGGGCAAAGTCTTTGGCTTTAACAAATACATTTTCGTCACGTGTCTCGTGCTTCCCACTCGATTACAATATATTCAAATAAAAACGCATTAAGTTGAACTCTATTATAATGAATGTATGGAAGTGAAACCAGTGGTCTGCCTCTTTTGATTAGCTTCGCGTGAAACGGTATTGGCTAAATGAGCAGTTGAATGTGCAACATTTCAACGAACTAAATATTATTGCCTATATTTGTAGTTCAGGCATCTGGTTCTTTTACACCGTATTAAGTAGGCAATGCGCATTTCTTTGCTAAAACGATTTTATAAAGGGTCTTGATTAAAATTCAAAGTTTTCTAGAAATGACATCCTTGCGTCCCGAGATATTTTTGAAAAAAGCTAAAAAATTCGTTTCTGTATAGACTGACACGCTTCATTGAATTTTAGAGTAAAATTTTCAACAGCAAAATTAAACCAGAGGAAATTCTAAAAAATTTGGTTATGGTCCTCCAAATAACACGAATTTAAAAAAAAAAGAGGCGAAGAAACCCAATTCTGAAATTTGTTTCTGTACTTTGGAACCGTTTAATTTTACAAAAAAAATGTTCCAACCTTCCATTAAAGTAGACGTAATTTAAAGTAATTCTAAAAAAATTCAATGGCCTAAACCCAATAGGTCATAAGTTATGGCCTCCCAAAGTTGAACACTTTTGACCTATTTTTCAGGGCAAATAACTCGTACTCAGTTTTTTCAAAATACTCCGCTTCTCGGTGAAGCTACGTAAGTGGTGCAAGAGAAAAAGTTGTAGGGCGGGAAATTGTGCGTGAATAAAAGAAAAATAATCTTCTACTCTTCATAGATCAAGAGTTATGACTCTTAAAAAAAAAACATAATTTTTTTGACACCTTTTTTATAAAATAAATTTTTTTTGCTAGGGCCGTTTCTGAAGGAAATCTACTTTAAAATTTTTTAAATAAAAATAACCAGTTTTTCTCTAAAACGAAGCAAGATATGAAAAAAGGTATGAGAGCAACATTTTTCCTTGGAAAAATTGCTATAAAAAGTTTTCCTTAATAATTTTTATTCTAACTTCGTTTCATTGGAAATCTTAATTTTTCTATTTTAAGAGGTAAAAATTCGATTTTACTCTTTTATGCCATTGATAAAAGCAGAACAGACAACATTTTGTTCTTCGACTTATCTGAATGTATTTTTTAATTTTTTAAATGTTATCAGCTAATGATACAAAGTTTCAAGTGTTAAAAAACATGTGGGGATGATCATATATTCCTATAGCTTTTCTACGGAAAATAATTATATCGAGAACGAGAAAAAACAAAAAAGGAATTTATAATGAAGCAAAGAAATAATTATTTTGAAAAAAATCGAAGTAATATTTAAAATTATGAAGGAAAGTTTTTTGTAGCAATTTTTCCAAGGAACAATTTTGCCTTCGTATTATTTTTTAATATCTCACTTTGTTTCCAAAAACACTGCGTATTTCGATTTAAAAAATGGACTATATTCAAAAATGGCTTCAGCACAGGATTGTTTTTTTTTATTGAAAAATAGTTGTAACATATCCGAGATACAAAATGAAAAGAAAAATTCTTTTTGCAGTCACTTTAACGCAACCGCGTTTAAACGTTCTTAAGGTTTGATTTAAAATTTAAAATGTTTAAATCGTATAAAGACTGTAAAATTAAAATGGTGAATAATGAAAATGTTGAAAATATTTACGTTATGAGTTTCAAAATCAATTCAATATTTTATTATGTAGTATTTGAATTTCGAAGTCTTTATATACGATTAAAGAATTTTAATTTTAAAAACGAACCTTTAGACAGTTAAAAAAATTGTAAATTGTATCCACTTTTTCACTTATTTTGTCTTCCTATCCGCTTAATTTTGATATTAGTTAAAGTTTTAAAAATACAAAAGAATGAATAAAAGTACTAAAAGCATTCTTTGTTAAAGTTAAAACTTGATATAAAATAATAAGAAATTCAACATTTGGGCTTCGAATCTGCTTCCATGATTCATTTCATTAATTTAATAACAATAAGTAATTAACCATTTAAAAAATCTCAGCAGTCTATAGATCGACATAAATGCTCGTGCAAATGCGAGGCCCCAACTGGCAAAGGCTCTTGCGCACGTCTCGGTGCGTATTTCCGAACCTAACAGACTGCTGGGACGGCTGGAACCACTGACTCGGTTTCCTCTCGGGTTTCCCAAATACTCGCAATACTACTTACTTGACTACCCACGACTACTCAAAGAATGCTCTGAGATCGCTAGAGACTACTACTGAATCCCAGAAGGATTCCCATGCTCGATGCGACTTAGTAGTCAGGAGAATAACTCAGTGCATAGCTCCTCGATAAATCGTGGAATTTTTCTATTATTTTAAAAATGCCATTGAGTTTTTTTCGAAGTTTAAGATGGCGGATCCAAAATGGCGCATTAAAAGTGAAAAAAAATTTTTAATGCAAATTTTTTTATAAATACTAATTTTTTTGCAAGTAAGCTATACCTGATTATTATATACATTATAAAGTGTAACAATATAATGTTTTTGTTAAAATTTACTTGAAATTTTTTCAAAATTCAAGATGGCGACGTAAAAATGCCGTTCGAAGCCTACGAAAAAACTTATGAACACGTCTAATTCATTATGAATGACCCGATTCGAATGCAACTTATTAACATATTATCAATTTAATCTATTATTCTATATACACACACTTTCACATATGCAGGGTGATTTTTTTATTGAGACTTTCAAATATCTCGAAAAATAGGCACTCTGTGATAAAAATGTTATGAATCAACATTTAATCACTCTGATGAGTACATACACTGATGTTAAAATCGGTTTCCCCACACCGCCCCTACGGGCGGGGGTGGGGGCAAGTTCGAAAAAAAATTCGAAACAAGAAAAATGTTTAAGACAAATCCTACGCATTTTTATCCAAAGAATCTGAATATGCAATAAAAAATAGGGGTTCCCATTTAGAATTTAGATTTAGAACTTGCCCCTATATATATATATATATATATATATATATATATATATATATATA
>JAAAKG020049847.1:0-47247 GCA_010014905.2 Druon quercuslanigerum
AGCATATCCATGAAACTAAAGGGAAAGCTCTGGGGGTTATCTCACGTTTAAGCCCTATTATTAATAGACACTCGAGCTTAAAACCTGAATATGAAATCCTAGTTTACAAAATGTTCATCCGACGAATCATAACCTACGCCTTTACAATTTGGGGTGATGCGTCAAAAAGTAACATCAATCAAATCCAGATGATACCAAATAAATTCCTCAGACGCATCACAAAAACACCTAGATATACCAAGAACTCTGTCCTACACAGAGAATTTCAATTATCTTATATTTCAAAATATATCAAGGAAACCGCCACCAAATTCTATGAATCAGTATCATTATTACCTTTTAAACATATCTCCTTTCTCGGGAAATATGATTTTGATCCGCTCCGCAAGCACGCGATGCTAAAAGACTTCCTTATGAAATAAGTCTAACAACGACTTTCATTCTTTGACCCCCTTACCCTTTTTCCACTCTTCTTCTTTACTTCTCTTTTATAAAATAAATTATCAGATGTCGTGGTTTTTTTTCCGTATACGGGCTTTTTCCCCAAATATAATAAACGTCAGTCTTTATTCAATCAATGTCAAATTTCTCTCAGATTGTGTAACAATGCCCAAACGGGTAACGCACAACATCTTCTTCCAGTCCTATCATTCTTCAAGGAGGTCGCTATTCGCGTGCATTGGATCTCACGAGATGGGGCGATAGTTGCGCCCCCCCCCTTATACCCACCCCTTTTTTCAGAAGGGCATTAGGGAGCTCAAAGAGCGAGCGAGAGGGATCAAGAGTTTCTTCTTCAGACAGCCTAAGGAGTCTAACCCCGGAAGCCGGGTTTTGCTCAACTCTTAAATTGTAGCACAGACCAACAGACTAGAAGATCTAACCTTCGGAATCGAGTAGGAATGCTAGAATCGACTAGGCCCTCCGCTCCTCTTCAAGACAGATTACCTAGAGGCGTTAATTTCTCAGCCTGAACTCAAATTGATAAAAAAGAATGTTAGCTTGCGCTTATATGAAAGAGAAAGATAGAAGATTCTGAGTAAAAGATTTCTTAAAGAGAAATAGAGCGAGAAGGAAAAGATAGCTAAGAGAAATATTGACTCGGAAAATCAATTCGTAGAATTATACGACGTATTTTCGATTCAAAAATTTGTTTGAAATATTAAGAAGAAAAAAAATTAGGAAAATTACAAAAGAAAAATGAAGTGAATATAAGATTCTAAAATTTGCATTTGAGAAAGATAGGAATTTTATCAAAGAAAGCACTTTAAAGAGAATAAGACGAGTAATTTTGAATCTAGAGCAAACCTTTAATGTTTTTAAGAAAGGTATTTTGAAAGAAAACAAAGGCCGTAGTATGACTTTGGGCAGAGATCTGCCAGAGTTCAATGGCCCACCGATAATATGCTGCGATTACAGAAGTGTGTCATAGGTGATGCTTTTGAAGCCGACAGAGCAGTGCTAATAACGACAAATTTAGAAAAGGTAATCGGTACACTATAACGGCGTTTCAGTCGGCCAGACTGTATAATAGAGGATTCAATGACTGAAGTTTCAGGACAGCCAATTGTAAAAGAAAAAAACCTCTCACATTAATAAACTTTTGGAAGGCCGTAACAAATTTCGTGACGATCGTCGAGTCACTAAATCGGCCGTCGTATCAAGTGAATCCAATTTTGCATAAAGAACATCTTTGGATAAGAATGAAAAGGGTACGGGCGTGGAAAAGAAGTTATCTAAGGCTAAAAAGTGTTGCTAAGAGTTTTACCAGTAACTTTAAAAGTTCCTGCAACTGAAATAGATACATATGCGATTTTAGACGGTTGATCGACGATAACGCTAATTTCCGAAGAAGTCGGGGATAAACTCAGATTGAGCGGACCAGTTAAGGAGTTAATCACAATGTGGTAAAACAACGCAAGCTCCGAAAAAAATCGGTCACGATTGGTTAACGTCGAGATCAAAGGATCTTTCAGAAGGACATATCTTCTCCAAGATGTCCAAACAACGAATGCGCTAAAATTTTTAGAACAATCAAAGAAAATTGATCCTGAACAATGGCCTCATCTGAAGATTTTAGATATTCCGGATTTGAAAAATGCTATCCAAAATTAATGATTTGCGAAGATAATCTGCATCTGACGAAGACAAAGTGGCTTGCCGTACGCATCTCTCATGCCTTTTGCCTGAATAGTACACGGGCCATATGACGTAGGACAAGTACATAAGGCGTACACATTGTTGATTCATGATAATCCGGAAGAAGTAGAATTAAGTAAACTTTTAAGATATTTTTGGTCTACGGAATCTTTTCGAGTTATGCCAACGGTTACAACTATGAGATCAGCAGAAAATCATAGGGCACGAGACATTTTGAAACAAATGATTGGCTTCGGTGGTGATCATTGGGAAGCGGGTCTTTTCTGGAAAAAGAAAATAATAACATCCTACCAGAGAGTCTTCAGGAAGTATAAAAATGACTTCTTTCGATTGAGAGAAAAATGTCTTGTAATCCTGAATTTAGAGAAATGTATGAGGCCAATATTCAAGCCTATTTAGATAAAAAATATGCACAACGATTGACTGACGAGGAATCAGGAATAAATGGTGATCGACTGTGGTATATTCCGCATTTCACAGTGATAAATCCTCCAAAACCAGAAAAATTACGAAACGTTTTCGATACAGCGGTGAAAAGTCATGGCGAGCCTTGGAACCATGATCTGTTGAAAGGACTTGATTTGTTTAATTCACTACACGGAGTAGTTTCTAGATTCGGATCGAAGAAGAAGATTGTTCGAGTCAAAGATTCCTGTGGAGAAATAAAGGAACAAAAAAGATTAACATTATTGAAATGAAGGACAGGCTCTTCGGATCGGTGTGTTAACCTTACAACGCTCAGAAAGTGAACAATCCGAATGCTGAGGAGTTTCGGAATATGTATCCTGCCGACAGTTAAGGTATATTGCGAAAGGATTATATGGATGATTATTTTGACAGTTTGTACACAATAGAACAGGCAATTTTGAAATTGGTTAACAAACTCGCGAAGGGTATTGGATTTGTTTCCAGCTTCGTCGGTAGCAACCAAAGGGGACAGCTGTTATCTTTTTAGGTGACAATTAATCTCGTGTTCTGAGTATATTAGACACCAAATACTGTTAGTTTTTCATTCAAGATAGACTTTTCCAAAATAGATACAAATCTAAGGATAGGACATAAGGCTCCTACAAAATGAGAACTTTTAAAATTTCTCATGGCCCTGCTGGATCAATTAGGTCTTCTAGCTGTTATAACGAGTTAATGAAAGGTAATGATGCATGGCGTCTGGCGTTTATGCACTGACTGGAATGAGACACTTTTAAATGAACTATAGGAAACATGGTTTTTATGGCTGAAAGTAATACATCGTGCAGATACAATATGGATACTATGCTGTTACTCCTGGGAATTGGCGATAGTTCGCGACGTGCAGTTGCATGTATTTGCTAATGCCAGTATCCAGGCACTGGCAGCAGTGGCACAAATAATGGCCAAAACTAGAATTTCTTTCTATTGCGGAGGAAAATTTTGATTTGAGCTAAGTATCGAGGATAGATTAATTGACGCGAGAGAATTTTTATCCTGGCTAAAGATGGTCCGTATCTTGGCCGGGGTACAAATATTTATTGATTACTAAAGAAATGCTAAAAAAGGCATTACTATGTGAGAGTTGGCAGCTTACGTAATTCTGCAAACAGAAGAACAAATCTCAAAACAAGCTCAACAAGAATCGTTCTCTATAGAATAAAATATACTAAAACGCAGACCAGAGATCTGTACAGCCCACAATTTTAGACAGTAAGCATTTGATTACCAGATTACTGTTCCAGCATTACCATATATTTATTTGCATTATGTGATGTGTATTTATAGATAGCTACATCTTTCACCACCTATTTAATGTTAATAGGACTCCTTCGTATAATGGCTCGACGGGGTAAACCAAAAAATGTACTCTGATAATACCACGAACCTAAGGGGCGCGTCAGAGGAGCCACGCAGATCAATTCAAAAATTAGATTAAAACGAGATTCTGCTTCAAACTACCAAAGAATAAATTGAATAACATTTTTTTAGCCTCAAGTACCTACATTGGACGTCGTTCGAAGTGGTTAGTAGGCTCTGTAACACATAATCTATCAACCACGCTGAAAGAAAGAGCACCTGAAGAAGTATTTCTAGAAACTCTACTGGCTGAGGCAGAATACTCAGTCAACTGCCGACCTTTCACATATGTCTCAGAAGACCCGACTGATAACAGAATTCTGACACTAAACGACTTTCTACTAATGATACCTAGAGGAGTGCATAGTGTACATGGAGCCCCAGGTTCGTTTTCCAATGAAGGCATGCTTCGCAGACAATGGCAAGTTTCTCAATGTCTAGCAAACCAATTCTCGCAACACTGGATTGAAGATTATTTACCGGCGATTAATCTTTAAAGCAAGTGGCACAGAGGACAACCGGATCTTAAGGTAGATGATATCCTGATAATTTGGGATGACAGCGGACCTAAGAATGTATGGAAGAAGGGTCCGAGCGCGAGTAGCTGATATGCATACGGCTACGGGACTATTGCGTAGGCCTATAGCAAAACTGTGCCCCCTAAATATATGGTAATGTATTCCTATGTACGTACTCGGAATAAAAAAGGGGAAAATGCGATGGTTCATATAAACTTATTATAATGAGTGCATATCTACACGTTTATTGCCGTTGAAAACAACTGAAAAGTCTCCACCTTTTTCTCGCATCACGATGTTAATTCGATTGGTTCGCGTGTAATGATCAGTTTGGATAGTAAAATAATATTACGCGACG
Organism: Druon quercuslanigerum; assembly: GCA_010014905.2. NCBI lineage: Eukaryota > Metazoa > Arthropoda > Insecta > Hymenoptera > Cynipidae > Druon > Druon quercuslanigerum. The sequence continues at coordinate 4,861 of JAAAKG020049847.1, forward strand.
GCCATCAATAATTTGTTCGATTGATTCGTTGGTATCTCCCCATAATCGTCATCGGTCAACCACGTCTTGATGTAGCGCGTGTTTGCAATAATTCCGGGAGCTGACAACCTTGTCCTGAATCGGAATGACGAGTCCTTTCGTCGCTGTATGCAGATCACCCTTTCTTAGCCAAATATTAGATGCCTTACTGTCAATTTCATGTTGATCTAACATTTTTGGGTGTTTGCCGTGGATAGCCTTCTGCCTCAATTGTACTTCTAATTCCTCCATGATTTTTGCCCTAATATTAAGGGCCACATCTGAGGACAAATTCAAGGGCGTGTAGTCAAGATCATCTTCAACGCCCTTCTACCCTATAATTCGTGGCAGAACTACGCTTTCAATCGCTGGATTTTTGTGGTGCATTCGGTGCTTCGTCATTTCTAAGCAAAAGATTCTGTTTAACTTTTCAAGGTCCTTGTTTGACCATTTGATGAGCCCAAAGGAGTATGTGAGGGCAGGGATGGCATATATTGTATGCTGAATGCCCTTAGATTCAAGAATACTCAGATATTTATATGATTCACCTGCAGCCATTGTCTCGATGTCATTTTCTAACCCGTTCTCTAACTCTGTGGTCCCTAATTCCTTTCTAATTGAATACACTGTTCTCCATTTATCTAGTCCGAACTCCATGTGGATATCATTAGAAAACTGCTTTGTGACGTAGATCACTTGCTGCAGTTTCTGGGCTGAACTAGCGTACAGCTTCAGTTCATCTATGTACAGGAGATGGGTCACTTGATGACCATTCTCATTATCATGAATTCTGAACCCATGAGACATTCTGTTTAGTGTCTGGCTCAATGGGTTCAACGCTAGACAGAACTATAGTGCTCTGAAGGAGTCCATGATCTGAATGCTTGATTCTTGTACCCCACAGCCTCATCGCATGACTTAAAAAGCAGGCGCAGTTGATGTTCGACTGCTTACCGTTTGTCGCAGATGTTTTGTCTGGCCAGCTGTTTGATTATTGAGATCCGCCTGATCATCTCGCAGCCCACCATTGCTACCATCCCGCATGCTGTAAACCCAGCGACGACTCCAGAGGCGCTCTAATGATCCTCGGCAAGTGACAAGCGCTTCAAAATCTTTAATAAACTATTCATCATTACTTATGGGTTTTGGTGTTCTACGTAGTCCATTTCCTCTTTGTTATCTGCCTGTCTGCCATGAAAAATCCTGTCAGTATCAGTGCTACTGAAGTTTTAATAATGTAAAATGTATAATTAAAGAATGAAAAAGATTTTAAATTAAAAGGTTTCTCATATTGCTGAATTAAAACATTTTAGAAAAAACTAGATTAAGTTTGAAAGATTTTCAGAAGCTTAAATGAAAGGTGTAAAAAAATTGTAAAACAAATAATATAGATTTCTAAAATTTAGAATATAAAATTTCGAAGCATTACAAATTTGTATACAAAATTAAAGTAAGTTTAGGAAAGTGGGACGATGGTCGATGGGGCTGAAGCGCAGGCTTTGGACCCACTCTGCCGGCTTGCGGGTTCGATTTCCGCCTCGCACTCTGGAAGAGCCTCGGTGAGCCATTCGGTGAACACTAGCCCAGCATGGGAGTTTTTCATCTCCAGAAAGTCGTGGGACCGGTACCTCTAGAGAAAAAGGTTCTCTAAGTACTTAGGGCTGTTGCTCTTGGTGGTTCGGAACCCACCTTAATGTGTAGTTCCCCTTCCCACCACCAAGTAAGTGTGTGGGAGGTGTGTAAAGGATAGGGAAGAAGGTGCAAGAAAAATGTCCCTTAGAGGACACATTAGAAGCTTCCATCCAAGTAAGTAGTAGGTTTAGGAGATATTTAAAAGTTTTAAAAAGCTTAAAAAGTAGTCTGTCTATCATAAAGCTCGATGGTGGTGACATTTTATAAATCTTTCTCTAACCATTACATCTGGCAACAAATTTGTCTTTAATATTAATATCAGTCCATCTTATATATTTTTTTAAAGGTGTTCCTTCGTTTAATTATCAAACATCTTCGAAGTGTCTCTTTTTAATTGTTTTAACGGATTTTCATTTAGTAAATCAAAATTATCATGATTGGAAAGTGCATTCTCCACATCCGTAACATAATATGATATCTTTATAAAAAGAGTAATAATACACTTATCAGCATTCATGCAAATTACGTCATGGTTTTTTTCAGAAAAATTTTCAGTATCATGAAACCTTTAAAAATTTTACGATCAATATTACTAATTTGTAAACAATTTTTATCAAAAAAACATCACCTTATCTGGAAATCTTGCTGATCTAATATCGGAATTTTGTGTATAGTTGTTTCGACATCTTTGACTATTTCCATAATTTGTTTAAACCTACTTTTATCATGCAGTTACTAAAACCTTAACTTAATTTATAAGCCAAGGATCCTTATCTCCTTCTTCAAAAATTCTGTGCAAGTTCAAATTTTGCTCATCAATATTAGTTTGCTCATCAATTGAAATAAAAATTTTGTTTTCATGTTCTTCATCATTGTTTAAAAATTTCTGATTAGGGAAAATCTGATGTTTCAAAGTATCATTTATTTTTCTTGTAAACATGCTTTTAATTCACTTCTGATTCTGGAAATTTTTTACTTAGAAAAATTAACATGATTTAAAACATCTTTGTTTAATAAATTTGCAGTAAGGCTTTGAAATTATTTAAAGCATTAAAAAAAATTATGTTGCAAAAACTACCGTTAAAGGGAAAATTTTACATTTTTTTCCAATCAAAGTATTTTTTTAGGTAAAACATCATTTCCTCTGAACTCAATAAAAAACTTTTGTTGAAAAATACTGTTTTTTTATTTTTTATTAATATTAAAGCATAACTTAACCTTTCTAAAAGAATGTCTTAGGATGATGTTTAACTTTCATTTGATTTAAAAACATAATGGTAAAAAAGACGAGCAGGGGAGTAAATGAGCTTTAAGCCAAGTCAGCTAAATTAAAATTTAAGAAATTTAAATAAAATTAAAATACTATTTTAAACGCTAATTAAAATTATACATAAAGTCCAATATTGAAGCTAATATGCAGAAAATAGATCAAAACTTTCCGTAAAAATAAAAAATTTTTTTGTCAAAAATAAGAAAGAGAACAGAAAAATAAGAAGGTATCCTGCCAAATCTCCTTTCTTCCCATGTTTTTTTTTATTTTTATCAACGAAAAAAGAATTGTTTCTTTTTTTATTTTCATCTTTTTTCTATTGCAGTAGGAACATTTCATTTTCCTGGCGTTTGTCCAAATTTGTTCTTTGGATTATTTGTTTCATTTTCAAAAATTCTGCACATTGTTAGAGAAAATTTTTTTTAATTAAAGTTTACCAGAGTTTATCCTAATCAGAATGTTGTATTTCTAGGCTGACAGAAAACTGTTTAGAGAAATATTCTGGTTCTTTTTAAAATAAATTCTGTAATTGCATTTACCATACAAAATTATTAACATAATTAGAAAATATTCAAACAGCAATTTTTAATACTTCAAGCCAGAATATTTATTTGATTTTATAATTGAATTTATCCCGAAATTGAAAACAAATGATATGCAATGTTTTTAAAAAGGCGTCATTAAGTTTTTACGAAAACTGAACTGCTAATATCGAAATCGAAAACAAAGTATTCGATTTATTATTTGCAAAAAAATAATACAATTTATTAGGTTCAAATACATTGTTTTACCTGATGTACCAGAAAAACAATTTTCAATTTAAGTCGTAGTTATTGTGCTTAAAATTATGTAAATAAAGTTATTTAAATATTTGATCCAATTAAAAGCAACACGTCTTTCGCTTTCGTAATTATTTATTACACTAAGACTTCAGGATATTATAAATCATTTAGCTCTACAAATGAAGTTGGATATAAAAGACAAACAATGTTCATAGTCTTCAGACTAGTATGTGTAACATTTGAAAAAAGTAGAATTTTATAATCTGAAGCATGCAATTTTTAGCTTGAAATGTCCAGAAAAACATTTTTTATTTTTTCACTTTTGTGCGGAATTTTGTCACAACAAATTATTGGGCTTATCTTGAAAGAAAATGGTCGTAAGTGAACTGATATTTTCAATAAAAATTAGTGGTGGATGAATAAAAAGCAATTTTGTGAAGCTGACTTTTTAGTAGTCAAAAACGATCCTAATGTTTTTTAATTTGTTTATTATTATGCAGTTCCCATTTTTGATTTATATTTTTAGTTTCTTGGTTTTTATTCACATCTAAAAATAATTGAAAAAGGCAAAGGAACGAAATTAATAATGCAGGAAATTCGAATGTGAATCGAGTCGTAAAATCCAAGCTTTTAAAAATACAATTATAACTAAAAAAGATTTTTTTTAGAAAATGTTAGACCTACCCTTTGTTATGTAAAATATAACAAAAATGGTTATGGGTCTGAATATATTGTTTGTCAAATAAGTTTGAGCAATACGAATAATTACAAATTTTGTTTGACAATTATGTTGTGACTGATCCGGTATTGAGCTCGGTCCAATTTATTTGTGAGTATATTACTGAATGCTAACAAACAATAAAACGATTTATTAATTAATTATAAATTCTGAGAAATTCTAATTACTTTAGGAAAGTTAAAAGAATTCAAATTGATTTGAAGGAATATCAAAGCATTCAATGCTATTCCAAGTAATATAAAAGGAGATCTAAAATTTAAAGAACTCAAAAGAATTCAAAAGAATTAAATGTAAATTCAAATAAATTTGAGTAAATTTTTTTGAATTCAAGTGGTTTAATAAGGACCTAAATAAAAGAATAAACTAGAACGTATTATTACTAAAGCCTGTCTGCTGTTTGTAGCGCTAGGCTTTCCCTTATTTGCGGGGTTAGCATGTACCGAACCCATATTTTCAAGTTTAAAACGTTTTGAAGACGACCTACAAGTTGGTTTCATTTGATGGAAAAAAATCATGTAAAGTATCAGCTCCATCGGGTAAAGAAAATGATACTCTCGTTTTTTTTTTCTTGTTTTTATAGAAGGGGAAACCTTGCATAGGCACCCTTACCAGGAATCAACTATCTCAGCAGATAACCACTTAGACGATTCTTGGTATGGGTAGTGTCAGATTCTTACTGACTAAAACCCCTCCTGCCGCCTACCCATGTTCCCGGAATCCGCTTTCGCATTACTTCAGGAACATGGGGATAAGGCCAATAAGCCGTGCTTCGGCTTCCCGCTGTTTGCCAACTTGGACTTCTCACTGTTGACGTTATGAAGGTCTCCTTGAACGGGTGGCCTCCCTGAACGTCAGAGAACACGTTGAACCCGGACGATGATCTGTCCGGGGCTTCCTTTCATTTGCGGCACAGAGTAAGCACTGCGGTGTATTAATGCACACAGCAGCTTTATGTCCCTATTTACCACACCTCCAGCAAACCCCGGCTCGATTCGGACCGGTGCAACTCGCTTCCATATGGCCTAAGCCCAGGCAGCGATAACACTGAGCCACTTTGAGCTTTCTGCGAACCCGACAGGACAACTACCCTATCTTCAGGTGTCCTGTTCGCACCAATCTCCCTGCAAGCTCCTCTCCCAGTTCTACAAATGCGTACATCAGCGTACGAGGTCGTGGGCGTTAAAGCGTCACAAATTCGCGGCTGCTTACTCCGTTGCTTAGAACGGTGGCATCTTCAGTCTGAGTTTCGCAATGGACTTTGTCCTTCTCAGCCTTATCTCCCTTTATTCGGGCTATCGCTATTTGTTTTGCCGTCTTACCGACACTGTCAATAGAGTTCAAATAGATCGACCCTGAGATCACTAGGTAATGTTGCATTTCCTTCATGATCTTTCGTGCCTTCTAAAGTCCTACCCTAATAGGTAGAAACATGTTCTTCTTCGTCTCGCAGAAGTCTTGTGTTTCCCTTAAGGTAGCTATTAACTCTTTAGCGGATCTCTCCAACTTAAACCGATTCTCCTGATCTTCAGCTAAATCCTCCAAAGCCACCATCGTTCTACTGACATCCGCCTCCTCCGTCAACCCTTCCATGTCATCAACTATGCATTGTTCAAGTTCATTTTTAAGTTGCTCTATATTAATCCCACGAGAAGCTAGGCAAGTAAACGTCCACCCCCGCAGAACCCGCATGCTGGGGTAAGGTCTGAATACTCTAGGAGGCGACCTAATATCCTAGAGACAGAGTTTAAAGGTATTTTTGGGATTTTCTTGGAAAACACTAACAATAATTGAAATGACATTCTCAATAAACACTAGCAGTAAATTGATAATAAATAATTTTCAATATCATTGCATCTAAGAGAAAAATATCTAACCGCATAATCAAGCTAGAAGAAATTTCTGCGAAAATTTCAACAAGAACAAAATTTTGCCTTCAGTAAATGAGTAAATGATCGGTAAATTTATCATTCTTTCTTCATTCGCTATCCAAAGGAGATATTTTGGAAATTTATTTATCTTTGCAAGTCATAATATATTAAATCATTTTTTAAATAAAATTAACAGGTTTTGAAAGTTTAGAAATTAGTTTATCTGTCAATCATAAAAGTATTAGGTTAATTAGAAAGATTATAACTTTGTTTAGTAAACGATATAATCTAGTTTAGTACGTTATTTTTAATTATTTTTTATTTAAATTATATTTATTTAAATTCTTTTAACTTAATTGAAATTTTTTAAATGCCTGAGAAATCTCTAAATCTTCTGGATTCCTCAAATTCCTTCAAATTCTGGATTTTCTTCAAATTCCTGAATTCTCTGTTCTCTTTGAATGCCGTCAGTTTTCTGTGTTTCTGAAATTCGATTAATTCCTTGAATTTTCCAAATGTTCTGAAATGCCAGATATTGTCTAAATTTCTTTTAGATCTTGGAATTCTCTGGAATTCCTGAATTCTCTGAATATTATTAATTGTCTGCATACCTCTAATTCTCGGAATTCGTGAACACATCTGAATTTCTTCAATTTTCAGAACTCATAAATGATTTCCCTGAATTTCTTGAATTTCCCGAAACACTTCATTATTCTGAATATCTTAAATACCTTAAGCTCTTTAAATATTCGAAATACCCTCTCTAGAATATTTATTTTTCCTTAAATTCTTTGAACATTTGAAATTTTCTGAATTCATAGATATTTGGCGTTCCTTGAATAGCTTAAAGGATTTGAATTCCTCAAATCTCGTGAATAATTTTTATTGTCTTAATTTCATGAATATTGGAAATTGCCCTGAATTTTCAGAATTCCTAACAATCATTGAACTCTTTACAATATTTGATTTTTTTAATTTTCTGAATATCTACAAATATTGGAATCAGTTAAACTCTGCAATCGTAAAATATTCTTCACTGTCTGCACTTCTTGAATTCCTGTGGTTGGTTGAAATCTTTAAGTATCAAGAATTTATTTTACATTAGGAATTTTGTTTATTTTTTCTATTCGCAAAACTTCCTTAAGTCCTTTAGTGCTTCAAATTATCTGAAATACACGAATACTCATAATTCCTGGTATTCCTTGAATTCTTGGATTCAACTGAAAGTACAGAATTTCCTGAATTTTTTAAAATCCCGCGGTTCCGTCCATTCTTCTGAATTCTTTAAATTATTTTGAAGTCATTGGTCTTCATGGAGTTTTCATAATTCAGGAAATTCCAAAAATTCAGGAAATTCCACTAATCCTATTAATTAAACGAGTTTAAGCAATTTCAATCATTCCAAGATTTTAAGGTATTCAAAGTACTTTAAAATACTGTAAGAAGAAGGTTTCAGACGAATTTAAGTAATTTAGATCATTCAGAGAAATTAAACGTGTAATGGGCACAGGAAAATAAGTTTAGGAATTTAAAACAACAAAACATTAACGATGAAGGCAAAGCACCTAATTTTGCTGGATGCTAGGATCATATTAAATGTCTTCACCATCATCAGAATATGTAGAAGATAAAAAAATTCTTCTCCAGAAGGTTCTCCATGTTCTCCATTCAATTGTAAAAAAAGCTGACCGAGTTTGTGCATATAGATCGGTGTGAGTGCAACTGAGTCGGTAAACGCCAACCTCCAAGTGGACCCCGCTGGTAACATTTCCGTGTACTTGTCTGTGCATTGAAATGGCTGAGGTGCTTCCCCGAACGGGCGCTTGGACCTTCTTGGTTCCATCAAGCTGAGGTCGTTCATACGCGTAGCCTATGAAGCAGCGAATAATTTTTACCTAAACTAGAACGTATTATTACCAAAGGCTGTCTGCTGTTTGTGGCGTTAGGGTTTCCCTTATTTGCATGGTTAGCATTTCATATTTCCTAAAAAGTGAGGTAATTGGAAAAATTTGTCGCTGTTTCAGAGGATACGCGTATTAACTCCCTCAATATGAAGCTTGATTAAACCAAGAAGATATAAGCGCCCGTTCGTGGAAGCACCTTAGCCATTTCAATGGACAAAGAAGTACACGGAAATGTTACCAGCGGGGTCCACTTGGAGGTTGGCCAATGCCACTGTAAATTCCTTTTCACGATCTTCATTCCATTGTTATTAACTATTGCAATTAGCGCCCAATTGGTTTACTACAAAAGAATTTAGATATATCAGGGAACGTGGGCGACTTTAGAAGATCTCAAGAAAATTTAAAAAATTTCGTCTTATTTTTGTTACGTATGTGTAATCAAACCTATCAGCCAATTCAAAAAACGAAGTCTTATCTTATAGCTTCAGAGGTTTATACGTACATCCTTAGATGTTTTTTGTAACATTGAGTTCTAGATTGGTAAAAGTGAGGTTTGTATGATAAGATAGGATCACATACATCAGAAAATGACCCATTCCCCTAAGCAAAATTTAAGCTTTGCTTTTATTCGAACCACCCTTGCGGAAAATGAATGATTAATTACTTATACTTGCAGAGAACTCGTCAAATCTTCACTTTCGCACAAAACGGATGATTGGTCACGCCTTCTTGGGACATGGGGAGTGGATGATTACAGATGTTATCCACATTGTGAAAATTCTACACAATAACGTACAAATTTGTACAGGTGTCATAGTCTCACCTCAACGTATTCTAACTGCTAGAAAATGTGCTTCGGAACCGGTAGCATGGTATAGAGTTCAATCTGGTGCACCCCTTATAAGTTCTATTAAAACTCACAATGTCTATGATATTCTGCACCGAGGAGATGTCTCCCTACTTTTTATTAAACCACCCATCGGTGTCCAAAGCCCATCACTCAGTCGACCAATACCACTTACTGAAGAACCTCTATCAGCAAATATGAATTTGTGTATTATTTCTTGGGGATCCACTGGACAAGTACGACCAATTACGCATGTGCAGAGAATCAACCTGCTGACGTGTTTGAATGACTACGATTCGCCGGAATATTCAATTACGTTAGACCATTTCTGCACTGCTCAACGCTGTCTGAAGGAGGATGTCGGTTCTGCCTTGGTTGTGGGTGATGCATTGTTTGGTGTTCTCATTCATGCTGGAAGCGTTTTCAGTCATCATCATCCTGATGTTTTTGTCCACGTCAATCGTAATACATACTATACGTGGATCAAGGAACATATTTAACCAAATTTACATAACCATCCGCATTCACATAACCAGCAATGCTAAGTGTACGTATGTTAACCAAAAGTAAGTTAATTAATGCAGAAAATAAAGTGAAGCATAATGTGCCAATATTCGCGAAGAATAAATATGAAGGTATTGATTTGAGTGCAACAAAATAATCTAATTATGTAACAGCCCTTTATTTTTTTATAATAAAGATTGTTGTATCAATTAAAAACCATTGCAGCAAAAATGAGCAGGGTAGTCACCAGCCCGGGAGAATCGGGAGAACCGGGAGAAACTTTTACCAGAAGAAAACAGGGATAAAACTGGGAGAGAATTATTACACTGGGAAATTTTCTGTATTTTATAATTCACGCATTTTGCAATTATTTAAAGTTTCAAACTAGAAAGTATATAATTTTCAAAGTTTTATAGTAATTAAACGTTATTTGAAATTCTTCAATTTTTGAAAGCAATCAAATGTTTAGTAATAAAATCTACCCAGTCGTGTTTTTAATTCAACTTGTTACTACATGATATAATACTTATTAATAATATATTTATCATCATTAGAATTTCTATAATTTTAATTGAAAATTAAAATCTTGAATGCTTGATTCTAAAAAATTTTATTCTTTGAAGCAATATTTGAAAATTTGCTTATTAAAAACCATGATCTTTAGATTTAAATTTAATAATTTTAAATGCAAATATAAAGCAATTTTGAATTGAAAAGCTTAGAATGGTACAATTTCAAAAAATGGAACCATATTACATAAATATTGCTTTGAATTATTAGTTTGTATTTCTAATTTTTAATTACAAAATCTAAACATTTTGCGCTCTTTAATTACAGCTTTAAACAAACAAATAATTTAAAATTGAGAAATATATGACTAGAAACTTAGAAGAAACTTTAAAAAAAATGTTAAGTTTGGAATTTTCATACTAAACACTCCATTTTTAATTTTTTCCTTTCTTAAGTTTTAATTATGCAATTTAAAATTCAAATGTTTGATATTTCGACAGTATAATTAGAAATTTAAACATGATTAATTTTTAAGCGATTTAAATTTACATAGAATAATTTAAATTTTAAGGGGTTTAGCCATAAAAAAGTTTTAATAATTAAATTTTTGGTGTCTAAATTATTTGTTCTTTTTAAATGATGTTCGCATTCGTTTCTGTTATAGCGTTCAGACGTAATATTTTTCCATTTAAAACTACTATTTAGTCAGAAAGTTTTTAAAATTAATAAATTTACTTGTTGATTTTAGAAGATTTTGTCTAATCAGCTTTAATGTTAAATCCTAATTGTTTTATGTAAAAATAATTTAAAATGTTAAAATTTTAGAATGTTTGAGTTTGAAAGATTCAATTTAGTTTTCAATATTAAAGTGTCATTTTTTATTTTCTTTGAAGTTCAGTTTTTTCAAATTCCAAAGTTTTTAGTTTTTAATTATTTAATTTTGGATGATTTTATTTATAAATAATACAATTTTAATTTCTGTGATCCTAAATTACCTAACTTCCTTAATTTGAGTCTTAAATTATTTAATTTTTAACGTTTTGCATTGTCCTGCTATAAAAATTTTAATCTGAAATCATTTCATCTCGTGATTTTTTAGCGCTTCTATTTAGACATCATACAACTACTACTACTTTTTTTAAAATTTAAAAGGATTTTTCATATTAAAGTTATTTTTGATTAAATAAAAAAATGGTTAAAAAACTTTTCCTTAAATTGAAAAATATTTTTCTGAGTGATTCTGGCATCCTGAACCTTTTTTATGTTTTCCATTTTTGACACTGATCTCATTTGAAGATATGGGTGAACTTTCGATTAAGGTTTACCTCCAAAATCATTCAGACTGCGTATACCTATGTATTTTGATGCGCTGATTACGAATATGATAGAGAAAATTGGCGACTAGGCGATTTTCATGGTCAAACCATGAAAAAACCATAAAAATCATGGTTTTTGGCGTTTATCTCAGGCAATATGCAAAATTGAAAAAAATGTTTTTAACAAAAATTGTAGACCTCATCGAAATACATATTTTTTGTTAAAAGTATTTTTTTCTACGAGTGATTGTTTTCGAGGTATGTACGTCCATTGGTTTCGGCTTGGTGCCTAATCACGCTCTTCACCGCGGGAAGGTGGAGTACTTTGAAGACATATATCTTTCTTTTCCCACGCGAGGTGGGGGCGAGAAAGCACCCCTGTGACTGGTCACAGAAATAATGTAAGGTCACACCCCTGCTCTTTTTCCCACGCGACGTGGAGGCGGGAAGGCATTCCTGTGACTGGTCACAGAAATAATGTAAGGTCACGCCCCTGCCCCTTTTCCCACACGACGTGGAGGCGGGAAGGCACCCCTGTGACTGATCACAGAAATAATGCGAGGTCACACCCCTGTCCCTTTTCATACGCGACCTGGGGGCGGAAAGGCACCCCTGTGACTGGTCACAGAAATAATGTAAGGTCACACCCCTGCCCCTTTTCCCACGCGATTGGGGGCGGGAAGGCACCACTGTGACTGGTCACAGAAATAATGTAAGGTCACACCCCTGCCCCTTTTCCTACGCGATTGGGGGCGGGAAGGCACCCCTGTGACTGGTCACAGAAATAATGTAAGGTCACCTCTTTGCCCCTTTTCCCACGCATCGTGGGAAAACCATTCTACGAGCGCATATTCACTATTCAGTCTATAACTATTAGCCGTAGAGTCACTGAGATAAACGCAAAGAAAACCATGATTTTAATGGGGTTTTCATGGTTTTCACCATAAAAATCGACGAGTCGCCAATTTTCACTATCATTTTCGTAATCAGCGCGTTAAAATACGTAGGTATACGTACTTTCATGGGTTTTGGAGGTACACCCTAATCGGAAGTTTATCCCCTTTTTGACATTTGTGTCTTAAATATTTTCAAGTAAATATTCTGCCATTTGTAATATGTACAATTTGAAATGGTTTAATTTTTCAGTTACAGAAGTGTTAATTTTAAATTTTCAACATTGAAAAAATTTTAATTTTAAACCTTTACAATGCAAAGCTTAATAATTTTAAAGAGCCAAACTTAAAATTTCATGAATTTGGAATATCCAGTATTATTTTATAGATACAACGAATTTATGTTTTTTTTTTAATTTTTGATTACTGGATATAATTATTTTTTTTTTAAATAATTAAAATGTATTTGTTCAATTTTTCCAGATTTAAAGGACCAGCGCTTTTACTATTTTGCAGATTCTGTCTTGTTTAGGAGTGATCCCTATAGTATCTGACGCCCGATTTTTTTTTATTATTTGAGAAAAACACAGGTTTTCAAATTTAATTATTTTTTAAATTAATTTAAATTATTAAAATTGTTTCGCTTATAATAATTCCAAATTCTCCAATGCTTAATAGTCAAAATAAGGAAAAAGATTTATTTTTTAAAAATTCTTATAACTTTGTACGTATGTAACATATCTGTAGTTACCATATATAGACAGGAGAATGGTTATTCAGGTGTTTCGGCTGGTAAATAACAAAGTTGTATTTAATAAGAAATTAAGGAAAAATTATTTTAAAAAATTAGGTAAGATAGGCCTGATTGGAGGGGAAAATAATTATTTTGTGGTAGTTTTTTACATCAGGGAGTTATTTTATTTATCTGGCTTGGACACTCATACAAAAATTCTTTGATTTAAGAAATTTTTTTTAATGGAAGAAAAATATTCATTAACTTACAGTCCAAGAAACTTGTTTGTTACAAGAAAAATAATTTTTATTGGTGAAATTTTCAACTATTTTTTTAAAGATTTTTCGTTTTGGTTTGAAATTGCATGTATTTTTTTAAAATTAAAGATACAACTATTTTGTTCAGAATAAATATGTTTTGTTGGGAAATAAGATTTTTAGTTAAGAAATCAAGAACTAGATTAAAATTTTTGTACTTTCTAGACACATTTTTTTCTGGCGCAAAATTCAACTATTTTGTTCAAAAGTTGCCTTTTTGGGTGTAAAATTCATAACTGTATGTAGAAATTTAATCTTCTTTTGTAAAAAACGAATCTGTTTCGGTTGCAATAAAATTTCTAATTCAAAATGATACTTTCTTCTTGGAAATAAATCCAGTTTGGTCAAAACAGATCTTTTTTTGTTTAAATGTTGAGAATTTCATAGTAATTTTTTTTTTTTTGCTTTAAAGATATTTTCATGTTAAAAATGAATTGACCACTTTCAAGAAATATGTCAAATTTGTATAAATTAATCTAAAATTTGAGTCGAAACCGAGTTTTATAAAAAGCAAGAGAAGTTAATTTTTATTGTTAGGTTTTGTTAATTTAATTCTGATTTAAGCGAGAAAACGAGATTTTTTAATAAGAAAATATTTGTAAAATTTTTTTATTTATATGAAAAGCATACTCTAATATTTGTATGCGAGCTGAACCAGTTTTGTGATCAAGGGAATTTTTTTCTTCATGAAAATTTAATTGTTTTATTTTTCTCGGAAGAGGTGCAAGATATCATAAATGAGTAAAAGAACTTTTTGTAAAAATATTTCAAATATTCACAAAACTTATTTAGCCCGCAAAATATTTACAATGTCTTTTTTATGTAGTAAAAATTAAGGAAAAAATTGCGAAAAATATAAGAGTGGGTTTTAAAAAAAATCGACTTTTAATATTTTAAGGGAAAACTGCAAATTTTGAAAAAGGGCGGTAAACTCTACTAGAATCTAAAAAGAAATCTTGAATATCGCGCACTTATGTCAAAAGTGATATTAGCTTGAAGATTTTTTTAAAACAAAGAGCCTGCCTACATAAGAACATAAGCATTCTTATCTCCATGGAAATAATAAGGCCATACTGTGACGTTGAAAGCGTGACGCGGCATGTCCCCAATTAAAAAATATTGTCGTCTGATTCTTAGAACAAAGTTAAAAAAATGAAAAATTTTTACAATCTAAAAGAGCCAAGATATCAACGGCCTGTAAATAACTATACAAATTCATGTTCTTAACGCTCTTCTTTTCGACAGACTTTTGTTTTCAATTACAATTTTTTCACCTTCTTACATTTTTCTCATTTTTCATTAAAAATTTCAACATCCTTGCACCTCTAGAAATCCGTGGAGAACGTTCAAAATGTTGCAACATTTTTTTTAAATCCCTTAACATCTCTGGAATGCGTAAAAATCCTGTAAAAGGCGATAGGAGAAAATTTACAGTGATAGGTGGTGAGAACTTTTTGCGAATTTTGTGAGAAAGGTGTGAGTAGAGTGTGAGGGTAGAAGACTAAAAAAGGAGTAGGATTGTGAGGGTTGAATTTTGGAGTTAAAAACTAATGTTCATTGAAGTTGTCAGGTGGAATTTGACTGATTAGGCAAAGTAAGGTTAGCTTGGCAAGGGAGCGGGGCAGCTTTGTGGTCAGGTGTTTGGTCTTAGTTGTGGGCAAGGGTGCTTCTTGTAGTGCAAGGAGATTTTAAGGGGGAGTAGCGGGTATATGTAGGGGCTGCGAGGAAGAATATAGTGCTAAAAAAAGCGAATTTTGAAGCGGTAAGCGATAACGGCCTTGAAAGACATCTTTTGGTTGCAGCAGGTACTTATTTACATAGATAGGTCACAGTTACCGACGAAAGAGTGGGAGGTGGCCATCGAGATTACTAGCAGTACATGCAGTGAAGACGAAGGTGACGAAATTTCCGTCAGGCCACGACAGCCAGCTGCGCGTGGTCCATTGTCGAGTTGCGCGTCAGGGAGAGGGAAAGATCGAAAAGAAGGAAACGCCAAAGCAAGGGAGAGAGCGTCTAGCACTAGTGAAAGGGAGGATCTCTTGAAGAGGAAAAGAGACAGAAAAGACCGTCCGGAGATAAGCGCGGTAAACCGCGGTCCCTTTAACGTAAGGGGGGCTATGGAACAGATGGAAGCTATAAGGAAGGACCGGAGGGTAAGAGATGAGAGATGGGAAAAGGAGTTAAAAGCGATGAGGGAGCAAGTAGAAGGATTGCAAAGAGAAGTAAAGAGCTGTCCGTAAAGAAGGAAAAAGATGATAAGATGAAGCATATGGAAGAAGAGATTAGGATGTGGAAGGGAAGGGCGGATTAAACGCTTGAGAGGATGGAGGGCAGGTCGGAAAGTGAATAAGTTGACAGGGGGAGGGGAGAAGCACGGTATTTGGAAGAGGGTGGAGAACATAGATAGGTCACAGTTACCGACGAAAGAGTGAGAGGTGACCATCGAGATTACTAGCAGTGCATGCAGTAAAGACGAAGGTGACGAAATTTTCGTCAGGAACGACGGCCAGCTGCGCGTGGTCCATTGTCCAGTTGCGCGTCAGGGAGAGGGAAAGATCGAAAAGAAGGAAACGCCAAAGCAAGGGAGAGAGCGTCTAGCGCTAGTGAAAGGGAGGATCTCTTGAAGAGGAAAAGAGACAGAAAAGACCGTCCGGAGAAAAGCGCGGTAAACCGCGGTCCCTTTAACGTAAGGGGGGCTATGGAACAGATGGAAGCTATAAGGAAGGACCGGAGGGTAAGAGATGAGAGATGGGAAAAGGAGTTAAAAGCGATGAGGGAGCAAGTAGAAGGATTGCAAAGAGAAGTAAAGAGCTGTCCGTAAAGAAGGAAAAAGATGATAAGATGAAGCATATGGAAGAAGAGATTAGGATGTGGAAGGGAAGGGCGGATTAAATGCTTGAGAGGATGGAGGGCAGGTCGGAAAGTGAATAAGTTGACAGGGGGGAGGGGAGAAGCACGGTATTTGGAAGAGGGTGGAGAAGATGATAGAAGAGAAAATGGGAGAGCGTAGAAATGAAAAGTAGAAGAGAGTAGATAGGGAAAGAATAAGGTCAATGGAGGTAAAGATGGACAGGAGATAAAAGGAGAGATGGATAGAAGAAATAATATTGCAATAAGAGGATTAAATTTGAAGAGTAGGGAAGAAAGGGAGCAGGGAAAGCGCTTCTACAGAGCATAGGGTGGGTTAAAGGCAAGATAGGGAAAGTTAGGATGGCGAGAAGAAAGAAGAACCAAGTAGCGGTTGTTGAATTGGAGAGCTGGAAAGAAAAATTAAGGGTTATACTTAACAAAGATAGGATAAAGAACAAGAAGGTTTTCATTGATCAAGGCTTAACGAGGAAGGAAAGGTATGTGCAGAGAATACTAAACCATAGGGCCAGGAAGGAAAATAGTGAAGGAAGTGCCACAAAGGCAGGATATCGGAAAATAAAAATAGAGGAGAAAATGTGGGTATGGGATGAGGAGAAGGGGGTTTTGAAGAAAGTGCAAGGGACTTTGTTTCATGGGAAGTAGGGGAGTGGGACTAAAGCAGGGCGAAGGAGTGTTAAAGGTCCTGTACTAGAACCTAGCAGGGGTAAAGAATAAAGATGAGGATTTCTGGAGGTATATCCAGGACTTTCATGTAGTGGGATTGATAGAGACATTGGTAGAGAGTAAGGAATGGGATAGTGAAGAGCTAAAGTTGCCAAGAGGGTATAGTTAGAGGCTACAGGAGGCGGTCAGAATGAAGAGAAAAGGAAGCGCGAGTGGGGGAATTATAACAGGGGTACAGGATGGATTAAAGGAAGAATTCCATAAAGAGATAGAGAGAGATACAGGGCGTGCAAATAAGGGCAGTGAAGATAGGAGGGGTAACATACAAGTTTGTGACTGTGTACAATAAATATGGGATTTATAGGGTTAAAGAAAGGGTGGGAGATGTACTAGGAAAGAGAGATGAAGGTTTGGTAGTACTGGAAGGTCTTAATGTGAGAATTAGGGGGAAGGCGCCTGTACCAGGAAAAGGAGAGCTTTAAAAGGAAATCGAAGTATAAGTTAATAAATAAAGAGGAGGAGATTCTAAGAGACTGTATAAAGGACAGAGGATGGGCTATGGCGAATAGTATGGTAACAGGGGACGAAGAGGAAGAATGCACGTATGTGAGTGAGATGGGGGTATCTGATAATTCGCAGTGGAAGGGAGGGTGAAATCGGACCATCATTCATTAAGTTTGTAGATAAAGTGAGAGGTTGGCGAAACGTAGAATGGGAAAAAGGGGTTGTTAGAAGAGAGGGTGTCATGGACGAGAGAGGCAATAGACTAGTATCAGGAGTAGTTGGGAAACGTTAGCTTTAAGGGGCAGTCAGTATAAGGGATATTGGAGAATCAAAAAGATAAAGCAATAGGGGGGCGTGCAAAAGAAGGTATTATAAAGAAGAAGAAAGGAATAGTGTAGCCGTGGTGGGATAGGTAATGCAAAATTAAAGGTGAGGAAGGCGTTTAGGATAATGTGTGAAAAGAAAGAGCTGGAAAAGGAAAAAAACTGGAAAAGGAGTTGAGATATGTTATGACAGAAGGCGACGTGTGATAAATAACTAATAGGTTTAGAAAACATAGGGTGGAGGAAATATTTATTTCTGGGATAAGACACACGGAAGAGAGATGCGGGGATTAGAAGAACAAGAGAGGTAGATGGAGAGGAGCTAAATGACAAAGAGATAGAGAGGCAGGTAAGAAAGTTGAAAAAGTCTGAGAATGCAGGGCTGGACGGGGTAGAGAACAAAGCATATCTGTTTGGCTGAAGGCGGTAGTGAAAAAAGTATAGCAGGGGGAAGAAATCTCAAGAGGGTGGAGGTAGGGGGCGATCGTACCACTGTATAACAAAGAGGATAGGGAGAGGCAGGAAATTATAGAGGAATTACGCTAATAAATACGGCGTACAAAATATACGCGTTGGTGCTGACAGATAGACAGCGAAAGGATGTTGAGGGGAAAGGCATACTGCCGGAGACGCGGGTAGGCTTTAGAGTGGAAAGGAGTACCATTGACAATATTTACGTTTTGCAGTACGTGGTGGATAGAGATTTAGTCGAAAAGGGTGTCAAACTGTACGCGTTTTTTGTAGATCTAAAAAGCGCTAGATGCCTGATGAAGAGGGAATCTCTGAAGGTTTCTGGATGGTTAGGGGGTCGAAGCAGGGGTGCCCGCTTCGCTTAACGCTCTTAGCAATTTTAATAGCAGATATGACAAGCAATCTAGCGGGCAGAGTGGTAACAGTAGTTAGGGTAGGAGGGGGGAAGGATATGGTAACTCGCATATGCAGATGACATAGACCTACTAGCAAAGAGCGAAGAGGCTTTAATGGATATGATAAAAAGGTTGAGAAGATACTTGGACAAAAATAGGTTAGAGCTAAAAGCGGATAAGTCGAAGGTTATGGTGTTCAGAAAAGGAGAGGGGGTATAAGGGAGAAGATGGGAAGTGTTAGGAAAAAGTGGTACAGAGAGTGAAAGAGTTTGTGTACCTGGGCTTTCTGTTTCGAAGGAATAAGGGGGGGGTGGAAAGAGAGTGATAAGTGCAAATGTGGTGATGAGGCAAGTGTGAGTGCTGGGAAAGAGATTGGTTGCAGATGATCTTGTAAGGGGAATGAAATTGTTTGATTCGCTAGTGGTGAGTGTCTTATTTTATGGAGTGGAGGTGTGGAGGTGGAAGGTAAGTGTGGATGAAGTGAGAAGGGTGCTTTAGGAAGGAAGGAGAATATATTATTTGGTTGAAAGAAACAGCATGGTGAGAGAAAAGGAAGCAGAGGAGAGTCAAGGTTTAATGAGAACTATGTGTGAATTATCTCAAGGGAGAGAGCTCAATATTTGTGTGAGAAAGGAGATCAAGGAAGTCAGGAACTTATAGCGAGAATCAGATGCGGATGCATGGAGAGTTTAATTCTGGACGAAATAGTCAAATTTATACCAAAAGTATGAATTTTGCACAGAAACTTTGATTTTCAAGCGAATAGATAAAGTTTTTTATCAAATTGTTAAATTCTCAACCAAACAAGTTTAATTTAGAAATTTAGGACCAAACGGTCTAGTAAAAAACAGAATAGTTACAGTTAAAGTTTAAAAAATTGATTCTCAACCAAATAACTCGAATTATCAAGAAAACAATTAAATTTTCAAAAAAAGATGACTTGTTATCTAGAATGATAAATCTCAAATAAATCGATTATTTAATAAAATACTTTAAGCAATATATGACTTTTAATGCCACAAGTTTAATTTTATAAAAATGGAATTGTTAAATTATCTAACAAAGAATCTCCAACTAAACGAAATCAATTCCGAATCAAAATTATAATAGTAGACTTATGAACCAAAAGAAATTGTGTTTCTTGGTGAGTTCTGGTAATTAAATTCGGATTTCAAAGAAAAAAATATAGAAAGTGTTAAAAGGTTAAGAGACTGGGATTAACTGAAAAATTCTTAAATTCAAACAAGCTCATTTACGCAGTTAACAATTTTTTTTAATGTTGATTGCCAGTCATAGTTGTTTTGTTCTTAATAAAATGAAGGAGTTTAATCTAATATTTGTTTAAATTTAACGAATCACTTTTTTCGTCTAAGCGATCATTCCGAGCATGATAAATCATAGAGGTTTGTAAATAACGTTGAATATAAAAGACTTTCGCTTTCATAGTTTAGTTTAATTTTTTCTTCAAAATGTCTGAAAGAATATATTTTATTTTCTTAATTCTTTGTGGCCTACTGCTTGAAGGGATTGCTGGGAGTTTCTTGCAAGAAAATAACGGTAAGTTAACTGATATTCTCAATAAAAATTAGTCATGAAGCAATGCAAATTATTTATCTGTTACGAAATTCTAACACTGCGGAAATGTTCACTTTGAAGAAGCCTAAAGAGATCATAATTTTTATTTTTATGTGCCTAATATCTTTTGCTTCTTTGTTTAATAAAATTTTTATATTTCGTATTTTTTAATAGAAGTTCCTATTTTAAAATTATAAATATGAGCTATAATATTTTTACTTCTAAAACAAAGCCTCCTAATGTGTTGTACAAAGGCAAGTTCTAAGTACAAAATATACCATAAGAGCATTTTTTTCTTTATGAAAATTCTTTTTTTTTACTTTTGTCATAGTTAGTTCAATATATCATTAATAAGAAAAAAACATTTTTGTAGAACTTTTGTTACTGTGAAAACTATTTAAAATTCTTGTTCGCATCTGTTGTTTGCAAGGAAAGTTCGACAGTTAGATTTTATGTAAACAACTCTGCTAGTTACAAAAGTTATTTAAACCGCATAAATCTCACAGAGCATTTTTTTATGATGGTAAAGATTTAACAAAAAATTGGCACAAAATATGAGTGTGGTTTTTATGAGAAAATCGACTTTCATTATTTTCAGAAAAAACAGCTCCATTTCGGTTAATTTTTAACACTTTCAAAAATTTTTGTCAGAGTGGGAGACTTGCAATTCTCTATCATTTTTATTTTTATTAAAACAATAAGAAGGTTATACTGTATTAAAACCATTGCCCTCTAATTGTTTAAACGAAGTTAAGAAAAATTATAATTTATTTTGATTTCAATTTTCAAATTTGTTTTCGGTTGTACATTTTTTCCATTTTCCATTAAAAAATCCAAAATCTTTGCCTCATCATGATTCCTTGAGAAAGCTTCAAAAATTCCTCAATATATTTGAAATCTAGAGTCCCTAAAAATTCAATGAAATTTCGTTTATTTTCCAAAGTTGTCTAGAAATCCTTTAATATTTTTTGAAACTCTACAAAATGTTTATAAATCGCTCGGAAATTTGTTTATCTCTAAAATTCTTTAATGATGCTTAAAATCTATTAAAATATTTGAAAAACGCAAAATTCAATTTCATAATTACAAATCATTTGAAAACCCATAAATATAATTGAAATAAAATCAATTAATTAAAGTTCCTTCATAAGAAAACTTTTGAAAATTCTTTGAGATACCTTCAAATTCCTTGAAATCTTGAAAATCGCTAGGAGCCCCTTTGAAATTGAATGAGGACCGTTCATAAACTACGTTACCAATTTAGGGGTGGGAGGGTGTCAAGCATAACACTACGCTTAGTAACGGCATGGGGGAGGGGGCTGACGTAGAAGTAAAGTAGTCAAAAAAATTCCCAATTTCACGTCGTTATTGCAGCGACTGACGCGACATATAGACAGAGATTCTAGTGAAAGTATCGGGAATTACTTTAGTAAACAAGTTTGAAGGGAGAGCAGAAAGCACCTTTCAGTTCTGACAAGTCGACACGTGCTGCCGCGAAACAAAAGAGTGAGTGGTGTTAGTATAAACCTGGTTATAAACAGACATTACAGTAATAGTGTTAAATTCGTGCCGACGAGAAAACACATAAATTTATGGAAGAAGCAACTAGGACGTCTGCTACATTCCTCAACTTTTTTGTTAAGGTAAATAAAAACCCTGCTACTTGCAATTTTAATAAAGTATAGATTCGGTTGCTGATGTAGAAAGAGCTTATTTGTTGAAGAAAGTTTGAATAATTTTTGACGTTATGTCGTTCACACATTGTGCTAAATAGAGTGATGTAATCCTATCATTAGTTTAGTATGGTTTATTTCTTTCTTTCCATTAGGCTTACAAGAATACCAATAACGCTGCTTCTTCATGTACCAATCAAGGCGTGGGTTCACTTTCTGTCTCTGCTTCTCCTATGGGTTTTCACAATTTAGTTAGAGACAATGGTATAAGTGATATAATAAATCTTTGTCAATGCGTAGACTGATTTATAGAGAATGAAATTACTAAGGCTCAATAACTATCTTCTCCTTTAGACAATGACTGTAAGAATTTGAAGAAGATTGAAAAGACTATTTCGATCTCATACCCGAAACCACGACAAGAAGCTTTGGAAAAAGTAATCAAAGTTAAAGTGACTGAACTCAATTGCTTGATTACAAAACGAGACGTTGGACTTGCCAGCGGCGTGAACGAAGAAAAAAATTCAATAAAAATGAGAAGGGTTTTTGAAAAGGCCAAGAAGCAATTGCGAGACAAGCAAAAAAGAGCAGAGTGGCAGAAAGCTTATAGAATTAAACAGCGCCAAAATATATATGACTCATCAAGAGAAAATCGAGAGATGAAAAAGTCCATCAAATTAAGAGAAGAAGGAGGGCACCCACGTTTAGAAGATGACCAAAGAGGTTTACTGCAAGCTATTTGTGATATAGGTATGCATTCGCGATCGGCCGACGATCGGCGACGCTCTGAGGCGATTCGAGCATGCAAAACTTTGGATCATTTACACGAAGAGCTCCAAACAATGGGATTTAATTAATCGAAATCTGCGTTGTACCTTCGCTTTATTCCTCGATGCTCCGGATTTACGGAAGGAAAGCGAAGTGTCGTAACAGTCCCTGTAAAATTATACAGAGCTCAATCTGATTACCACAAAGAGCATGCTGATCAATATTTCTGCAAGGCCACAATATGCGGACTCGAGGAAGTTGCTTCGATTCTCGGAAGAGACCAAGTAACTTGAATCATTTATATCTATATTAAAGCAAATATAAAAATATTTATTTAATAGCGATGATAAATTGGAACTAAAAAATGTCCAGTATGCTGGTGAAGTTGCGGCTACGCTGATCAAATAAGGGAAAGCCAGTAATTTTTACAGGTAAAATTTAAATTTGAAAAATCGCATAAACGGCTATTTGCATAATTAAAACAATATATTTTATTATTTGCTCATTTATGCAATAATTAATTTTAAATTAATTTTAGATCGTCAAGTGTGACAATAAAGATTGTGGTTTGCCAATGCGAAATAAATTGAAGCACTGAGAGAAATTCCGTATGATTTGTATTGCCCTTCCCTTCAAGTTGAAATTTCCCAAAAAGTATGTCCTCGTTGTGGTCATTATTTTGCTTCAAATGTGTCAATGGATAGCCACAGGTAAATTTTCAATTTTCACGTTCATACTCTCCACTCACGATTTACATTTTAAGTAAAATTGAAAATCATTGATAATTTATCGCAATTACAGGAAACACATGCATAGCAAACAGTTTGCCAGTAGTAGCGTGTCAAGAGAAACAGACTGGATTGATGTCGAATCAACAGAAGACATGGAATCATTAAATTTACCTACAGAATCAGTAGATTCATGCCCCATTAAACAAGATGTCAGTTCCTGAGTAGCTGACGTAGCTCCTTTCACCTAAGATAAATAATCATCATGATTTTTTTTGCAAAATAGATTTAAATAAATCTAACCTATTTAATTATACACTGACTTTTTAAGTGTTACTTTTAATCCAGGCTTTCCAAACTTTATATATTATTTTAACATTAATAAAATTTAAATCAGCGCTCAGGTCACAGATAAAAAACAATGAAATGCTACGTTACATTTACGGGGGGTCAAAGATATGGGGGGAGGGGTCAAAAATGAGTAAAAATGGTAACGTAGTTTATGAAAGGTCCCTAAGGTTTCGTTTATTTTCCAAAATTCTCTACAAATCCGTTAAAATCTTTGAAATCTTACAAAAATTTTCTAAATCCTTTGTATCGCCTTATATTCATAGAATTCCATTTAGTTGAAGGTAAATAAAATATTTTTATTAAATTTGTCTAAAAAAGACCTTATAAGTCCCTATTTATCTTGGGAATTATATCATCTTGCAAAATTCCTTGAAATAAATTAAAATTCTTTGAAACCTTGGAAATCGCTAGCAATTCATTCAAATTTATTTTATTTCATTTTTTCAAAGTGTACTAAAAATGCCATGAAATATTTGAAAGTTCTACAATAATCTAAAATCCCTCACAATTTTATTAATATTTCAAATCTTTCGGAATTCCTTAAAATTTCTGGAAATGTTTATAAATTTTAAAAATCCTATAAACTCTCTTTAATACAAAATGATCCAATAATAAAATTTAACTTTTTTTGGCTCAAAATTATTTCTGTTTGGTTTGAATTTCTACTGTTATATTTTTTATTCAGGAATCATCTCGTTTGTTAAAAAATTCTACTATTTATTTGAAAGTTTAAATATATCTTTAAAAATATAACAATTTTGCAAATATTTATTTTTATTTAAGATTCATTTGTTAAGAAATTAACGGCATCGTTGAAAATTCCTTTGTTTTTCTTGTTAAAAATTAATTTTATAAACTGGAAATTTAACAATTCTTGGTTACAAATTCTTCTTTTCTTTGGATTCATCATTTGAGTTGAAAAATGATTTCTTTGCTTTAAACTTTAACTATTTCGTGGACATTTAGTCTTTTTGTTTAAATTTTTACTCTTTTTATTTAGATTTTAATATTTATTTGTTAGAATATTAAGTACTACATTTTTTAATGAGAATGTAACTTATTTAGTTGAAAATTAAACTACTTGATTTAAAGTAGAACCACTTGGTGAAAATATTTTTTTTTTTTTGCTAAAGATTCATCACTTTAGTTTATAATAAAAAAATAATTTTTAAATTAAGAGTATCCGAATTCCACGTCACCTATAAAATACTTAACTTATCAAAATAAAAAAAATGTATTTTCCTAATGGTAGTCAAATTTAGCAAAAAATTGTCAAAAATCTAAGTTTGGTCTTCTTGAGAAAATCAAATTTTAATACTTTCAAAAGAGTCGCCCCATTTTGTTAGTTTTCAATTATTTCCAAACTTTTTAACGAATTTCAAGAGAAAAAAGTAAGCTCTACCAGAATATGGAAAAAAGCTTAAATGGCTCAATTAGGTCAAAACTATATAATTTTAAAAACAAAATTGTTTTTTCAAAATACATAAAAAAACTTCAAATAAGAATAGCTTGATACAATTTTTTTTAATTCCAAAAGTACATGTTGCCTAATATTTTCTAAAAACCACATATTTGGGACCAATGGGCTATGAATTCATTATGCATATTCAGAGTCCTCATATGTTATTCAAGATTATTTAAAAAATTTTAATTTTTAACTAATTATCGGTTCTACATTTTTCAGACGTTCAATAAAAAGTTTCAAAATCCTTGAATCTTCATAAATTCCTTAAGATAGCTTCAAATTTTGCGAAATCTTTAATGAGGTTTCGTTTAATTTATAAAATTCTCTAGTAATCCGTTGAAATCTTTAAAATCTTACGACATTTTTGTAAGTCCCTCAACATCTTTGGACAGCATGAAAATCCTGTAAAACTCTGAAATGTTTAGATTTTTTTAAATCCGTGAAATATATTTAATTTCTTGAAAGTCGAGAAAATATTTCAAAGTAATTTTAATTATTTATGAATTCCACGTGTTCCCGATATTTTTAAGTTTTTCTAAAAGAAACCGTTTAAATCCCTGTGAATCTTCAAAATCCTTTAAACTTGCAAAATTATTTTAAATAAATTAAAATTGCTTGAAATATTCGAAATCTCTAAGAATCCCTTCAAATTTAATTTTATTTAATATTTTTCCAAATACACTAGAAATATCTTGAAGTATTTGGAAGTTCTAGAAAAATCATTGAAATTACTAAACAAATTTTTAATCGCTTTACACCCGTTGTAATTCCTTGAAATTCCCTTCAAATTAGTTGAAATCCTTCTTCAGAACATTCCTTTTCTTTTTAGTTAAAAAAAAAGTTCGGTGAAATATAAAATGATTATATATTAATTTTTTAATCTGAATTATATAAATTATTTCTGATGAAAATTCTCTTTTTTTTTCATTAAAAAGTAATTTTAGCATCTACAAATTAAACTGTTCCTTTTTTTGTTTTAAAATTATATTTCTAGTTAGGAATTTAATTTTGTTGTTTGAAAATCATGTATTTTATTGAAAATTGATATTTTTGGCTGACAATTAATATTCTGTGTTAAAAATTGATGTTTTTGTTTGAAAACTCAACTATTTCGTGAAATCTGAATTATTTTTGATGAAAATTAATGTTTTCTTCAAGATTCGTCATTTTAATTGAAAACTCGTCTCTTCTGTTGGAAATCGAAATTTTTGTTCAAATTCAAGTGATTTTTATTTAGATTAAAACCTTTTTTCGTTGAGATATAAACTTTGGTAAAAATCCTTTATTTGTTGAATCTCGTTTGTTTAAAAATTATACTATCTGTTTTAAGGTTAAAATATTTCTTTAAAAATGAAATAATGTCGTTAAAAATAAATTTTTGTTTTAAGATTCATTTGTTAAAAATTTAACCGCATGGTTAAAACTTCCTTTGTTTTTTCGTTAAAAATTAATTTTATTATCTAACAATTTAACCATTCCATTTTTGTTTGAGAAATGATATTTTCAGTTAAAAAATTCTACTATGTTTTTTTTAAATCATATATTTTACTAAAAATAATATTATTTTGTTAGACAATTAATATTTTTCATTAAAAATGCATGTTTTTGGCAACAAATGCTTTATTTGTTGAATCTTGTTTGTTTAAAAATTATACTATTTGTTTTAAAGTAAAAATATTTTTTTTAAAATAAAATAAGGTTGTTAAAAATGAATTTTTGATTTAAGATTCATTTGTTAAAAATTTAACCGCATCGTTCAATCTTTCTTTGTTTTTTCGTTAAAAAATAATTTTATTATCTGAAAATTTAACCATTTCATTTTTATTTGAGAAATAATATTTTCTGTTAAAAAATTCGACTATGTTTTTTTTTAAATCATGTATTTTACTAAAAATAATATTATTTTGTTAGACAATTAATATTTTTTATTAAAAATTCATGTTTTTCGCAAAAAATTGGAGTAAGCATAACCGCGTCTTCTTCATGCTCTACTTTCCAGCAGAATTTGGTTTTTATTAAAAAATTTTTTTTTTTTTTTTGATTTTACATTGATACCCTTTTTAATAAAAAATATTAAAATCCTTGAATCTTGTTAAATTCCTTACGATAGATTCAAATACCTCAAAGATTTTGAAATCAACAAGAATCCCTTCAAATTTAATAACACTTCGTTTTTTTTGTTCCAATGTTTTCTGGAAATCTCTTGATCTTTTTGTAAATTCTACAAAATTCTTTGAAATCCCTAGAAAATTTTTTCACCCCTAAAAATCCTTTAGGATCCCTTAAAATATTTTCAAAATATTTGAAAAACAGAAAAATCTATTTAAAAATTGTCAATTATTTTATAGTCTCTTGAATATAATTTATATTAAATTGGGTAATTAAAGTTCCCTTCAAAATATTTAAACACCTAGAAATACTCGAAATTCTTGAAGATTTAATAAAATCCTTAAATCTCTTAAGATTCCTTGAGTTACATTAAAATCCTTTGAAATCTTGAAAATCGCTAGGAGTCCCTTGAAATTGAATAAGGTTTCGTTTATTTTTTAAAATTCTCTAGAAACCCGCTGAAATCTTTGGAAATTTTATGAAAAATTTTAATTCCCTTAAAATCTTTCGCAAGCGTAAAAATCCTGTAAACCCTCAAAATATTCAGCAATTTTTAAAAATTCGCATAAAGATTTTTAATGTGCTGCAACCCAAAAAAATCTTTTCAAACTAGTTCAATTATATTTAAAAATTTCATATGTTTCCGATATGTTTGGAAATCTTTAAAATACTTTAGATTTTTATTAAATAAAAATAAATTAAACTTCGAAATCCTTTAATCTTGCGAAATTAATGTTTTTTAAATTGAAATTTCTCTAGATTTTTGAAATCGTTATGAATCGCTTTAAATTTAAATTAATTGTTTTTAAGTTAACTAGAAATAGCTTCAAATATTTGTAAGTCATAAAATTTTTTTTGAAATCCCTAAAGAAAATTTTAATCTTTTGTGATTCTTTTGAATTCCTTAAAATTCCTGGAATTATTTGAAAAACTGAAAAATCCTTGAAACTCCCTTAAAATATTTCGTAAGTTTTTTAATCAGCTAAATATTTTTAAAGATTTAAAAAAACTTAAGATTCCTATAAAAATCACTTAAATCCTTGAAAGGTCACGGGACTTTTACGGATTTTAAAGCTTTTAAAAGAAAATTGCCTTTTTTCCTGTTTTTAAAGTACTTTATTTTTTCTCTGTCTTCTCGTTTTTCGCTCAAATACGAAATTAATCTGTAGAATCCAATGAGGAAATTTAACTGTTTTTGTTCCAAAAGTTTTTTTTACTTTCTTTGTTTCTTCGTTAAAAAATTAAGTTTCTTAACTGCAAATTCAACTATTCCATTTTTGGTTGAAAAATTATATTTTAAGTAAAAAATTCAACTATGTTATTTAAAAATCGTGTATTTGATTGAAAATTGACTGTTATTTGTAGAAAATTATTATTCCTAGTTTTAAATTCATTTTTCTTAAAGCTTAACTATTTAGAAAAATGTTAATCCTTTTTTTAGATTCATCAGTTGAGTTGATAATTCATTTCAATTTTTTAATAGAAATGCATTTTTTTAAGTTGAAAATTAAAATGCTTTATTAAAGGTAAAACTAATTTGGTAACAATTTCCTTTTTTATGAAGATTTATCACTGGAATCAAAAATTATATTTTTTTAGTTAAAAATTAATTACTGAAATCTTTGAAAATTTTATAATTTTTTTTTAATCCCTTATTACCTTTGGACAGTGTAAAAATCCTTCAAAACACCTTAAAATGTTCAGAAATTATTCTAAATCCATATAAGTCTTCAAAATACTTAAATCTTTCAAAATTACTCAAAATAAATTGAAATTTCTTGGTTTAGCATTCTTATCTCTGTTGAAAAAATAAGTAGATCATACTGCAAACTTGAAAGCGAGACTTAGCTTGTCTCCATTTTTAAAATATTGCCGTCTGATTGTTTAAACAAAGTTTAGAAAAACGAGAGTTTTTTACAATCTAAAAATAGCAAGATATCAACTGACTAAAAAAACGATAACATTCATTATATTCATGCTCTACTTTTGAACAGAGCTTTGTTTTTAATTTTTCAATTTTTTTCGGTTGTACATTTTTCACATTTTCTGTAGAAAATAGCAAAATCCTTAAATCTTGTGAAAATGATTTAAATAGCCTAAAATTCCTTGAAAAATTGGGAATTACTAGGATTCCTTAAAATTCAATAAAATTTCGTTTATTTTCCGTTGTTACCTGGAAATCTCTTGACATTTTTGGAAATCCAACAAAATACTTTAAGATCTTTTGAAATATGTTTATCTCTAAAAATCATTTAGGATCGCTTAAAATCCCTTGAGATCTTTGGAAAACGAAAAATTCCATTTAAAAAGCATAAATTATTTGAAAAACCTTAAATATAATTTATATTAAATTAGGTAATTAAAGTTCCTTAAAAAAAAATTTACCTACTAGAAATCTTCGAATTTCTTGACGATTTTATAAAATCATTGAAATCTGGGGAATGGCTAGGAGGCCCTCGAAATTTAATGAATTTTTGTTTATTTTCTAAAATTCGCTAGGAATCCAATAAAATCTTTAGAAATCTTACCAAATTTTGAAAATCTCTTTTACATCTTCAGAATTTATATATGTATAAAGATCCTAAAAAATCCTTCGAAATTTTTATAAATTTTTTGAAATTCGTATTCGATTCCTTAAAGACTTATAAAGTCTTTTAAAATTAATTTAATTATTCGGAAATTTCATATTTTTTCGATAGATTTAGAAATATTTCAGATACTTAATGAAATTTTATGAAATCTGACGAAATTGCTTAATATTAATAGAAGTTCTATTGAATTAAAAGTAAATGAAATTTTTTGATTCAATTTTTCTGAAAAATGTTCTAAATCCCTTTTCGTCTTCGGAGTCCTTTATTCATCAAAAATTCATTGAAAACTTGAAAATCGCTAGAAATCCCTTAAAATGCAATTTGATTAAATTTTTTATCAAGTTCACTAAAAATATCTTGAAACCTTTGGAAGTCTTACGAAAATCTTTGAAATCCATCAAAATTTTTGTACTGCTTTAAAATACTTTAGAATTTCTTAAAATTCCTAGAAATGTTCAGAAATCTCAAAAATCCTCTAGAGACTCTGAAAATATTTCCTAATTTTTGAAAACCGTTAAAATATTTTTAAATCCTCAATTCTTTATATATTCGGGATTTTTTAAAACCCTTAAATATCCTAAATTCCTGAAAGTCCCTGAGATTCCTGAAGTCCTCAGATTATTTAAATTTTTTCAATTCCCTTAGATCTGTGAATATTTGGAATTACCTGAAATACTTAAAATTACGGAATTTTTCCAATTTCTTCAATATTTGACATTCCTTAGATTCCCTGAATTACTAAATATCTTAGAATTTTCTGAAATCTTAGTAATCCTGCAACATTATGAAATCCTTAAATATTTGAAATTCCCAAAATACCTTGAAACTCTGAAAATTTCTGAAATCCTGAAAGTGCCTCGATTCTTTGAAATGCTTTAAATTTTCTGAATTCCTAAAATCCCTTGATTATTCGGATATTCCTGAAACTTTTGAATACTCTATATTCAAAGAATTTTCTAAATACCTGACAATCACTGAATTCCCGAAAATATCTGAATTTTCTGAATTCTCTAAAATCCTTGAATGCCCTAAATCCCTTTGAATTCCTTGAAGTTTTTAATTCTTTGATTTTTCTTAATATCTCATTTTCTTTTGATTCTTCTGAATTTCTCTAAATTTTTTAAATTGTTATTTAAAAGTCCTTGGTATACAGGAAATGCTTATAATTACGAAAATTACACGACATCGGAAATTATAAGATCGATTGACGCAAGCACTATTAAAAATCACTGCTGTCTTTGAACAACGATAACTCAGCGAAAAAAATTGAAAGAACATTTTTGACAAAATAGTTGGAAAGCCTATGAAATTCCACGTCGATTTATGTCAAACAGATTTTTTTGGATCTGCTAAAGAGAATACAGCACGTGGTAAGTTTAAAAAAAATTCTAGATTTTCTAAAATTTTGTACCTCGACTTCAACTTTTAGCATGACCTAGGAAAATGGTATAAAAAATCTAACAATTATACGACGAAAGCCTAAAATTTTATCTTTAATTTAAGCCAAAGAAATTTAAAATATCTTTATCGGTTCCCTAGATACGATTCAAAATGTTCAATCATATCTAAGTTGAGTTTTAGTCGACGATCACGGTTTTCGGCCGGTCTGCTGCTCGCCTCCTTCGTTCAGGCAGGACCGAATACGCCACGCACAGAGGGGATTGGGGAGATTGGGGGAGAGGGATTGGGACTCTCCTATACTTTTGATTGTGTTCATCAGTAATTTTTGTTTCAAATTATTGTAAATTTTTAAAATTATTTATTTTTTTAAAATTATTTACAATTATTTCAATTCATAATTATCCCCATATTAAAGAATAAAAAAATGATAAACATTTTTTTTATTTCTAAAAATTTTTATCTACTAGAATATTAATAAAAATGTAGATATATTGTTACGAATGTAAACTATTTTTCAAACGAATTAAGCAGCTAAATTCTCAATAAATTATTTATATGAAAAACACTCAAAAATATTAAAGGTGAATAATAATGGAATTTCCAAAATAAATTAAATATAAAACAGTGTAACAAATTTACAATAATTTCAAATAAAAATTACTGATGAGCAGAATCAAAAGTATAAGAGAGCCCCAATCAAGCACCACCTCTCTGCGTAGCCTATTCGGTCCTGAATCAACGAAGGAGGCGAGCAGCAGACCGGCTGAGAACCGTCATCGTCGACTAAAACTTAATTCAGATACGATTGAACATTCTTAATCGTATCTCGGGAACCGATGAAGATTTTAAAAATTTCTTTGCCTTAAATTAAAGATAAAACTTTAGCCTCTATGTCGCATAATTTTCACATTTTTAAAGCAGTTTTCCTAGGTCATGGTACCTCAGTCGAGGTACAAAATTTTAGAAAATCTACAATTTTTTTTAAAAACTTATCACGTGCTGTATTCTCTTCAGCAGATCAAAAAAATCTATTTAACATTACTAGACATGGAATTTTATAGGCTTTCCAACTGTTTTTTCAAAAATGTTCTCTCATTTTTTTCGCTGAGTTATCGTAATTCAAAGCCAGCAGTGATTTTCCATAGTGCTTGCGTCAATCGATCTCATAATTTCCGACGGTGGTGTAGAGAATTTATACGGATTCAAGTAATTAATATAATTTTAATAATTTAACTGTCTTAAGGAAATCCAAAAAAATAATTTTAAATAAAGGAAATTTAGAAGGGTTAATGGAATTCAGACAATTTAGAAGAAATAGATCAGAAATTTCAGGAAGTTAAAAGCATTCTAAAAGATTTGAAAGAGTTTAAGGGAATTTAAGCAATTGAAAAGAATAAAATTAACACATAAAATTTAAAGAACTTCAAAGATTAAATAGGTATTCCAATTTAATCAGAATATTCTTAAATGGTCTACAAAAAAAAATTAGAGTGCTTATTTTAGAAGACACCCTGAATGAGGATTTTTAACACAGATGGTATCGATTCGTAAGAAAGAGGGTTTGATCATATTTAGGGATTCGACGCCTCAGCAGATGGTTATTCATAATAATTATTTACTAATTAATCTTCAACTAATTTCCAATTATTTACTTAATTTAGAAAAATAATAAGTTTCCAACGAAATAGTGAAATTGTTACCTAAAACAGATAAGTTTTTAACTGATTTCTTTTTAACTTAAAAATTGAACAGTTGGAAATTCAGTAGTCGCAGTTAAAAATTCATTTCTTTGGTTAAACATTGATTTCTTTAACTTAAAATTCAAAAGAATATTTTTTGGTTGAGACTGTATCTTTTTTGCTGAAAGTAATTTTATTGTTTGAAAATTCAACTAGTGTAGTTAAATATTTATTGTTCAAGTTGAAAACTATTATTTTTGGTTTAAAATAAGTTTTTTTTTAACTAGGAACGTCACTATAACATTTTTGGGGGAAAATGGTTATTTTTACATTCTCATCAGAGAAAGTATTAGATTTAAGTAGAAATTGACCCCCCCACCCCAGTTTTTGTCAATTTTCAACGCTTTGGGACCCCCTGAATCCGAAAAACTGGTTTTTTCGAATGTGTCTGTCTGTCTGTCTGCCTGCCTGTGAGCACGATAACTTTTGAAAAAATTATTATATTAGATTGTCCTTTGATATACTCTTTTAGTGTCCTAAACTAAAATGCAACTCTGTTATCCAGACATTCTGAATGAAAATTCAAAAAGTAAGCACATTTTGAACACTGTTGAGACCAGTTTTTTCAACGATCAAAAATTCTCTGTGCGGATATTCATTGGCTTGGAAATGGCTTTATTCTAGTTAGAAATGAACGTTTATGGTGTAAAATTTAACTATTCCTGTTAAAGATTTATAATTTTATTTGAAAATTCATCAATTTGCTTGCAAATTGTACTATTTTGTTGGGAATACATTTTTTTAAATAACTTTTGGTAAAAAATTTACCATTTTTTTGGGAAAATTTAAGTATTTGTTTCAAAATTAATTTATTTACCGACTTTTTTGCTCTGTTGTGGTAAAAATATTTAGAATAAGAATCCTCAATTAAAATAAATATTTGCGTTTGGCGAAAATGATGAATATGTTAGTTTCAGTTTACCGGGAAAATTAAAAGACTCAACTCGGGAAAACCGGGAATTGACTGCGAATTTAAAATTCTCCGCCGCATCACCACCCTCTTAATAGTGTAGTATGAAACATATTATTCTAAAATTTTTTATAAAAACTCGCAAATTCAATTTGCTTACAGAAAATTCGGTAAGTTCTTTGTTAAAAATTAAATTTTTAAACTAAAAATTCACATATTTTATTATTAGTTCATTTTGCATGTGTATTTTTTTACTTGAAAAATCTTACTCTATTAAAAATTATATCATTCAACTACAATTTGACGTCGCCAGAGGAAAAATCTTTTATATTAAATTTAAATAAGCCCGCGCTCATCGACAAATGCGCGCTAAGAGTAAGCATTGCGTCGGCGAATACACCGACCTTGCTTCAAGTCAGCAGTAGAGAGAGAAAAAGTCCCAGGTAGTCTTCGGGGAATTGACGACCACCCTTCCTGGAATGCAGTGGTGGGAGGGCTGGAAGGAAAGGGATAATAATATTGGAGCGAATACCTCACAAAAGAAGCTATTCTTTTAAGCAAAATTAAAAATTTTCTTCCTTGTTAACTGCTTTTTTGGGCACTGAATGATTAAGTTATCATATTTACAGAGAACTCATCAAATTTTCACCTGCGCAAGAAACGTAATGTTCGCACCACCCCTTCAGGACACGGAGAATTGTTACAGAAAGATTTTATCCACATTGTGAAAGTTCTATGGGATAACGAAAAAGTTTCTACAGGTGTTATTCTCACGCCGAAACATATCCTTACTCCGAGCGGACGTCTTGAAGACTGGAAAGAGCAGCTCATAATTGAATCTGGATCAACGCCTATAAGTCCTATTAAAACTCACAAAGTATTTGACATAAAGTTTGAGAACCATCTTCTTATACTTTTTATTCATCCGGATATCGTCGTCAAACTTCCATCTTACAGTCGACCAATACCAGTTTCTGATAAACCTCTGCCTACGCACCAACAGCTTGCTGTAATTGCTTGGGGACCCGGTGGTCCACTACAAGAAAGGACGAATGTACATATAGTCAATCTGCAGTGGTGTATTAAAGAATACGAACATCATTTTGTTACTACTATCACATCAGAATTTATCTGCACTCTTCCATCGTCTGGTACTAAACGATTGAAACATGAGGATTTCGGTTCTGCCTTAGTTGTGGGGGATACACTCTATGGTACCCTCGCTTGGACTGGAGAAGAGTACGGTCCACTTTATCCTGATGTTTTTGTAAGTGTGAATAGTGCTGCTAGCCATAGATGGATCAACGGACACATTTCAAATCCACAGACTTCCAATCAGCCACATCAAAGACATCAGAAGATCAGATCAAAGATGTGACAAGGAAACTTCGCGAGATGTAGGAAGCCGATTTCGTTGGAGTTTATTCGGGTATTAATGAGTGTTGTCTTTTTAGAATATAGAAATTGTAAAATTATCACGAAATATTAGTTTTATCATAGGTTAGGCTTGTTTACCGTATGCAAGGTGTTTTTTTAAAGTCTTTCAATGCTGAAACAGAATATTTTTTTCGTTTAATCGATTCAAAAATGATAGGAACACGTCTGTACAAAATTTTATTTTCCAATTCGAAGATCAGCCCAGCGTTTGACTTGTACTTCTGATTTCTCGTCGTCTTAAACTATGTATCCAAAACTAGAGGATGGCTATATGAACCTTGAGTAGCTGATTAAAATTTCATCGCTGTATGCTTTGAAATTATAAAGTTGTATTTTATTGAAACTGTCTAAGGACCCAACTAATGTACGCTGAATATTTCAGTTTTACCCTCTGCAAACTTTGTCACTTGTCCTTTTTTATTGTTCAAACAATACCTTTTCATCTTTTAGACTGTTTATCATCGATCTCAGGTCTTGTCTTCCGAGCCGATCGTTCGATCTTAATATAATTATAAATAGTTTCATAATTTGGCGTTATTTACTTTACCTGAATGTAAACTACTTGTATTATTTGTTTGTTTTTGTATCAATATAAGGAGAAAATACCCGAAAAAATTTATTTAAAAAAACCCAACATTTTAAAAAACGATGATATTGGCGGTTCTGTCTCGGTCGTGGTGATTCACTCATTAGTGTACTCGCTCGACCTGGAAGCGATTGAACCCATCATCATCCGGATTTTTTCATACTCACCACTGGTGACGAAGAAATTATCTAAATTTTTTTTGTTGAAAAATTGTTATGTTTCTGCTTATGTTTTATAATTATTTTCTTAAATATAATCTGCGTATGTTGAGAGAAAAATAATTTATGCAGGATATAGTAAGGAGAATCTTTTGAAGATTTGTATTTAATACTTTTCATATTTTTCACTAAGTTAATATTATTTGCGATGTAGTTTTTAGAGAGTTTTATTCACAGTTATATCAGATGTTTTTATGATAGTTATTGTAGCCAAAAACGCGATCTCTGAAAAAATAGTTAATTTTAATTAAAAAATTTCAAAACTTACAAAAAATATTCATTTGACCAATTTTTTTCGATTTAATTTTATGTAAATCTTAAAACTTATTTTTGTTATTATCTGCCATTTAAATATGTAGCCAATAATTACATTTCATTGTCAAAAAATTTTCGAAAAAAATGTTCAATAATTTTACCCGCGTTCAAAAAACATACAAGTCAAATTTAAAAATTTGAACCCTCCATAAGAGAGGCTCAAAAAACAATAAAAATTACATTTCTTAGTATAAATATCATGAAGAAACGAAAGCAAGCCCCTGCAGCTGACACTGACATTGACATAAATTCTAACAGAAAATACTAAATGGTCGATAATGAACAGGTCGAATTTTCAAATAACCACAGATGAAAATAACGTTCCAAAGCTGAAAGAAATTAAAATTGTGAATTGAGTTTAGTTTTTTAATTTTTATCTTGAAATAATTAATTTAATGAAAAATGCATTAATAAATTTGTTTAACATTTAATACTTCAGTCTAAGAATTCTGCCAGTTTCTTTAATGTAAACTTTATTGCAACTGGTTCATTTTATTAATTGTACGACACCTGATAAATTTTATACCTTATCTGCATCTTTTTTATTAAAAAAAATTATCTAAAGTATAGATATTTTTAAAATAAACGTTTATGTTAAATTTATTTAAAGAACGTCTCAGGCTTTCAGAATTATGGGTTCTCCAATATCTCCTATTGTTTTAAATTTAGTAATTGAAGATATAGAAAAGAGAACATTAGAAAAATTAAATTTTTTACCTATTCTATATAAACGATATGTTGATGATATTTTCTTATTTATACCAAATAACACAATTTTAGATTTAGAAAACATTTCAACAGTATTGATAATTCTATACAGTTGACTTACTAAATTGAAAATAATAATTCTTTAAATCTTCTAGATTTGATGATTATAAAAACGTTGGAAGGTGCGCTATTTAAATTGAGATATTTTAAAAGTTACTTTATTGCAGAATAATTATCCGCTTCCTTTTATGGGTAATGTTATAAAAAAACGAATTTACGGAAGTTACAATAGTTTATACAAAAATAATAAGCAGAAACAATAGTTAGATAACTACAATGAAACATATTTAAAGGTTCCGTTACCTTATGTTCAAGATCATTCTGAAAGCCTAAGACGTTCTTTGAATAAATTTACACTACCGTCGGAAATTGAGCACCCCGATTCCAGAACGGGACATAACTTGGTAATGGAGGGAGGTTGGCCCCTGGCAACTAAAAATCGAAATTTAAAAATTTGATTTTTGAAGAATGCATTTTTATAGGAAATTAGATGGCGCATCTTTTTTCCTCAAAGACGATTGTAATTAATTTTTGGTCTCTCGCTCGTCGTCGCATCTACAGTTTTTGGAATTTTTTAATGAAATTTGGATATAATACTCTCTAAAGTATCCTTAGAACGATGATATGAGCGAAAAGTGTATATCATTATTTATAACAAAATAAAAAATTGTTCTCTAGGCTATTCCGAATTCAATTCCTTATAATCTTCGATCGCTTCGTTTATTGAACGAAGTTTGAGTAAATATAAACTTTCTGTGGAGAAGTTGTTCAGAAAACTATAAGAAGTTTTTTGTAAATAACTTTTTTCACAAAACTGAATAGGTAAATAATTGCGAATGCAAAACTTGGAGCGCGCAATTCGTAACAATCCATGTCTATTGGACGGACGGAACGGCTCGCAGTACAGCTAACAAGGGAATACAAATATAAACAAAGGAATACCTGGAGAAAACAATTGTTTTGGAGAGTATTGTACACAAATTTTATCGAAAAATTCAAAAAACTGTAGATGTAACGACGAGCGAGAGACCAAAAATTAATTACAAATCGGCTTCAAAAAAAACATAATTAACATGGTTATCTTGCAAACTATAATAGATTAAACTTTTTTGCAATTGGAAAAAAGATGCACTATGTAATTTCTTATGAGAATGCATTCATTAAAAATTAAATTTATAAATTTTGATTTTTAGTTGCTAGGGGCCAACCTCCCTCTAACTTTACCGAGTTATGTCCCGTTCTGTAATCAGGACGCTCAATTATGAGATCGATTGACGCAAGCAATATAGAAATCACTGCTGAGTTTCAACCCCGATAACTCAGCTAAAAAAAAATGATAGGGCATTTTTGTAAAAAAAATTCTAAATTTTCTAAAATTTTGTCCCTTGATTTCAACTTATAGCATGACCTAGGAAAATTGTAGCAAAAATCTGAAAATTATGCGACTTAGAGGCTCAAATTTTATCTTTAATTTAAGCTAAGAAACTTTAAAAATCCTAATCGGTTCCCAAGATACGTTTGTAAATGTTCAATCGTATCTGAGTTGAGTGCTAGTCGACGATCACGGTTCTCGGCCGGTCTGCTGCTCGCCTCCTTCGTTGAGGCAGGACCGAATAGGCCACGCAGAGAGTTGGTGCTTGATTGGGGCTTGATTGGTCATTTTTATTTCAAATTATTGTACATTTTTTAAATTATTTAGTGTTTTTTTAAATTATTTACAATTATTTCAATTCAGAATTATCCCCATATTAAAAAATAAAAAAATGATGAACAGTTTATTTTATTTTATAAAATTTGTATCAACTAGAATATTAATAAAAAAGTAGATATATTGTTACGAGAGTAAACTATTTTTCAAAGAAATTAAGCATATAAATTCTAAATAAATTATTTATATGAAAAACATGAAAAAAATATTAAAAGTGAATAATAATGAAATTATTATTCTAAATTATTTAATATTCAATTTCTATTAAATAGTTTACAATTTTCCTTTATTGTTTACTATATATAAATTCCTTTTCTCGTACCTATCCATCGGCAATTTTCACGATTATTTGATACTCCATTATTATTCAATTTTAATATTTTTGAGTTTTTTCCATATAAATAATTTATTTAGAAATTATCTGCTTCTGTTTGAAAAGTAAATTATTCTCGTAACAACATATCTACATTTTTATTAATATTCTAGTATACAAAAATTTCAAGAAATAAAAAAACTGTTCATCGTTTTTTTATTCTTTAATATGGGGTCAATTCTGAATTAAAATAATTGTAAATAATTAAAAAAGAATAATTATAAATTTAACAAATTTACAATAATTTTAAATAAAAATTACTGATGAGCAGAATCAAAAGTATAAGAGAGCCCCAATCAAACACAACCTCTGTGCGTGGCCTATCCGGTCCTGCCTCAACGAAGGAGGCGAGCAGCAAACCGGCCGAGAACCGTGGACGTCGAGTAAAACGCAATTCAGATACGATTGAACATTTTTAATCGTATCTCGGGAACCGAAGAGGATTTTTTAAATTTCTTTGGCTTAAATTAAAGATAAAGTTTCAGGCTCTATGTCGTATTATTTTCAGATTTTTTAAACAATTTTCCTAGGTCATGCTAAAATTTGAAGTCGAGGTAGAAAATTTTAGAAAATCTAGAATTTTTTTCTAAAACTTATCACGTACTGCAGTTTTTTTAGCAGATAAAAAAAATCTGTTTGACATTTCTAGACGTGGAATTTGATAGGCTTTCCAACTGTTTTTTCGAAAATTTTCTCTCATTTTTTTTCGCTGAGTTATCGTGGTTCAATGCTAGCAGTGATTTTTAATAGTGCTTTCCTCAATCGATCTCATAATTTCCGACGGTAGTGTAGCATCAACGTTTATTTTAAAAATAACCATATTTTAGATAATTTTCTTTTAAATCAAAAATTTTTAGAGAAGCTTGAAAATTTATCAGGTGTCGTATACTTAATAAAAAACACTGGTTGAAATAAAGTTCTCATCGGAGGAACTGGCAAAGTTGCTGAGCTTGTCTCAACACTCATGGAATTTTAATCACTTTTTTAATTTTAATTTTAATAACATTATAATTTTAGCTAGGGAACAAAACACTTATAAACCACGAATTTGTCATCTAATTTTATCAAAAATGTAATAAAATTTTAATTAATCTTCAGACTGAAGTATTAAATATAAACCAGATTTATCAATGCATTTTACATTAAACTTAATATCTGAACATAAAAATTAAAAAACTAAACTAAATTAACAATTTTGAATCCTTTCAGCTTGGACTTGCTATTTTCATCTGTGCTTATTTGAAAATTCGACCTGTTCATTATCGACCATTTAGTATTATCTGTTAGCATTTATATCAATGTCAATGTCATCTTCAGGGGCTTGCTTTTGTTTTATTATGTCATTCATACTAAGAAATGTAATTTTCTTTGTTTTTGAAGTCTCTTTTATACTGGTTCAAAATTTTTAAATTTGCCTCGTATGTTTTTTGAACACTGTCAAAATTATTGAACATTTGTTCAAAAGTTTTTTGAAAATGAAATGTAAGTATTGACTACATATTTGAATGACAGGTAATAACAGAAATAAGTTTGCATGTTTCTAATTTGTTATAATAATTTAGATGTAATTGATTCTATTGAAAAATAAAAACACTTTTTATTTTAGAGAAAGAATTTTTTTCTTATAAAGGCTCGCAGTGAGTGCTGAAAAGTTCAAAATATAACGATTTTTTTTAAACAACTATAATCTTTTTTTTTTGCTTAAATTGGACCGTCAGACCGAAATAAGGAAATAAGGAAACTATTCTTAAATTTTTGAAAGATGAAGGAAAGGTTGAATTTAAATTAATGACAGTTTATTTTCTTAGAGAAGAATGTCTGTGATGTCTTATGTAAGCGGTTTGTTACGATGAAATATTTGAACAAAAGCAATTGTCTAATCAAAATAACAATGACCTATCTGAATTCGGCTAAGCTATATCTTTCGGTGATTTTTAAATTATGCACAAATAATGATTTTAAATCAATTAAGTTGTTATTAACAATTAGGAACGTAATATAAACAAATGTATTAGTCGAAAAATATGTTCAAGCACATTACTGTATACTTCAATAAAATACTCTCAGGTTTTTTTTAAAGCAAAAAAAAAAATTATTTAAACAAATAGAATGTTTATAATTTTTCCGTTTTTAATGATTTGATGTACAATAAGGTTAAGTAAGACCTAAAAGACGCAATCTTAATAAAAATAATACTATTTTAATTTTTAGAGAACCACTTATAGTCAACAATTTGTCAATCAAACATTTTTCACATCCCCTCTACCCTCACTGAATGCCAACAAATCCTTTGAAAATTTATTTCAATTATGTAAAATAAAATATTATTTAACCAATTATATCCATTTAATATAAATTTTAATGCTCAGACGTATAGCTAGCATAAAACTAATATTCCCAGAAAAAATCTAAAGATTTTGCTGGAGGCGTCTCGACCATATATCTAAGAGATTGTTAAATCATGCAAAATAAATTATTATTCAACTAATTATATAGTTTTTCAAAATTTATAATTTTTTTATACAATAAGTGAACAACAATTTACCCTAAATGGCAACCAGATATCTATTCTGAAATATTTTGATAGGAAAATATATTTTTCGAAATGTAAGAAATTTAATTTAAACTTTTTTTTACCCCCTCCACTCTTAATCCAAAAATCCATTAAAAATGGATTTCAATACTCAGACGTATAGCTAGAATAAAACTAATATTCCCAGAAAAAATCTAAAGATGTCGCTGGAGGCGTCGCGACCATATATCTAAGAGATTGTTAAATCATGCAAAATAAATTATTATTCAACCAATTATATAGTTTTTCAAAATTTATAATTTTTTTATACAATAAGTGAACAACAATTTACCCTAAATGGCACCAGATATCTATTCTGAAATATTGTGGAATGAAAATAAATTTTTCGAAAAGTAAGAATTTTAATTTAAACTTTTTTTTACCCCCTCCACTCTAACTCGAAAAATTCGTTTAAAATGTATTTCAATACTCAGACGTATAGCTAGCATAAAACTAATATTCTCAGAAAAAATCAAAAGGTGTCGCTGAAGGTGTCTCGACCATATATCTAAGAGATCGTTAAATCATGCACCATAAATT